>JAZHYW010012133.1:0-192574 GCA_037355805.1 Ixodes ricinus
CTTGCGACCGACTAAGACCGGGAAGACTACAGACGGTTTAAGCCTCCTTGTGACGTCTTAGGACCGGATGCGCTGCAGCGGAGCTGGTCCTAAGAAGTCGCAGCAGGGCTGAAAAACCGGCCTGGTTCGGTTCTCGGTGCTCTCGGTCGGAAGAGTGTGAACGGGCCTTGAAGCTGAGACTTGAAGCTCGGCCTTCAGCGCGGGCCCGCTGGCTTCCGCAGTGCTTTGGATTGCGTGTGCCTGAGCGTTCACACCCGTGTTAGCGAGCGGCAGGAAAGATTGCGCCCAACACCGGCGAAGCCTCGTCATCCGGGACTTTTACTCATTCTATACCGCTCCAGCAAAAGGGAGAAAGCGCCGCTTGCGCTTTCCCGTTTTCTCTCTCGCCCTCTTTCAAATAAAACAGTCACCGTTTTTACTGAAAAAGGGCGAGAGAGAAAAAGGAGAAAGGGCTTACGCGCGCGCTTGCGCGCTTGCTGGTTGTCGTATCGAAAAGAGTAGAAGTCCCGGATGAGAGGCTTCGTCGGTGTTAGGTGTCTGCTGTGCCCGAACTTCGTTCGCGCTTTCTTTTTTTGTTTTAAACTCGCAGAGTAAATTAGAGCCACGGGCTTCGATGGCGACAGTCCCCCGGTCATCGGGACACCACTGCTCGATCATAGGGTGCACGAATAAGGACAGAAAGCGTCGAATACTGTCCGAGGGCCTATGTAGCTTGCAAGGAATCCGGCAAGGCGTAGCGGCTGAATGTCTTTAAGCTCCATCGCTTTCCACATGACCCCGGTCTCCGGCGGCGGTGGATTGCGTCCGTAAACCGAAAAGACGTTTCCTCAACGCCATCCTCTCGACTGTGCTCGGAATATTTTATGAATGGAGCGCGCACCGAACGTTGTACCGCTGATGAACATGAGGTACACTCGCAAGGTGCGTGAGTTTTCTCGTGATAATTGCTGTTTGAGCTTGTAAAATTTTGTAACTGAATTTATCTTAATATTGATAATTTGCAGTGGTGACTGACTCAATTTTATCATCTACAACTACTTAGTTGAAGGCTCATTTCCGCCGCCGGTTGAGGCTGGAAATTGTTGAAAAGTTGGTGTTTTCGGTTGTCCTGAATCGCGAGCTCTGCGCTGATACCAGAGAACCGGCAAAAGCGCTCGCCCAGTGCCGCTGGTGGGTTGTTTTCCGTTGATTGGGCGCTTTGATGCGCTGGACAGTCGCTCGCAGGGTACGTCTCGTGTGTAGCGATCTCGCCCATTCGAGCCCAGTGTGCACGTTTTATTGTTCGAGTCACGGCATCCGCCACTGCGGCAACGGGGGGAACAGCGGCAGCGAACGATGCCAGCGATAGAAATTGAGGGGAGTACTAGAAATATTGCATCAGATAGTAAAAATATTTAGTGGCTGCTTTGAGGCTTTCTGCGGTTCGATATAAGTACATCTAGAACGTCTTCGTCGTTCATCTACAAGGGAATATAAGAACACGGACTTGCAAGATAAAAGCAGCGCAGCAAAACGATCTGTAGCAGCTCCGGGTGCTTTATAAAAGTTAATTGAGGTTCCTGTGTCGTGTATCGCTTTGCTGATTAATACAAAAGGGCTACATTGAAATAGGCCCATTACAAGCAAAAATTGATAAATGGTTCATCATTTCCAGTCATGCGGAGAGCGATGGAGCTAAAAATATTGCGGCGCACTCGCCTTGCCGGATTCCATGCAAGCGACATAGGTCCTCGGACAGTATCCGAACGCTTTCTGTCGTTATTCGTGCACCCTATCACCCAGCAATGGTGTCCCGATGACCGGGGACTGTCGCCATCGATGACCGTGGCTCTAATTAAGTTTGGGAGTTTGAAACAGATAAGAAAGCGCGAACAAAGTTCGGGCACTGCATACACCCAACACCGACAAGCTCTCTCATCCGGGACTTTCACTCTTTCTACACAACCAGCAAGGGGGAAAGCGCCGGTAGCCCTTTCTACCTTTCTCTCTCGCTCTCAAAATGGCGCTACCCACGATAAAACGATCTATAGCCGACGATTGGCACTTTCGCCTCCTGCTCGCGCCATGTACCGTAAACGCAACAGATAAGCCACGTGCCCCTAATCGAATAGTTGGAAAGGTTGACGTTACGATCCGACGGAGGCAATCAAGAAGCGCCAAAAAGTACACTGTCACGGGTGCTCGTCGTTTTTTATGCGTTAGCTACTAACGGCTAAACCAATCACGCATAGAAAAAATGCTCAGGATCATGGCGCATTCACCGCGCGTGAATGGTTTACTTGGTGATAGAAAACGCACAAAGACGCCGAGTGCCGTGACGAAGCACTTTTTACGCTGCTCGATTGGTTAAATCGGATCGCAGCCTCGGCTGAAGGCCGGACTTGGAGTGCCACCAGCCTCTGTGACCTAAGTTGTTGGCACGTCGCGGTCACTCTGGATGCGTGGACGGGACGGGACAAAGTAAGCCGAGTCAAAAGTGCAGATCACTAGGCTTTTTTTAATGATTGGTTCAGTGACCATACAACACGTGCAGAAACACGACGAACACCGCGATGGTGCGCTTTGACGTTGTCTGATTGGTGACGCACCAATTGGTGACGCCATCCAGGCATCGTAACAATACGAGGTAAACGACACTATTTCGTTCTCCGACAAAGATGGCTTACCTGTTGCTTTTTTTGTTTTTTCCTTTGCGCCACCTCTTTTCGGAAACCGGCGCCTCCAACGAGTCTATACTGAACTCGCAGAGTACAAGCCACGGAGATTTGGAGCGCTACTGTTCAACGCAGTTCACGGCTGAACACATGGCGAACGCCGGAAGTGACGTGTACGTGTACTTCCTCGCTCGGGTCTGGTCCACCCAACAAGGTCCGCCTGTTTGGGAAGAGACCACGCCGATGTAGGCATGCTCATGAGCAGCAACGTCGGTGCGAAGCGGGTCGTCTTCCGGTGCTGCCGCCCTGCCGTCGTTTCTCGACACGGTCGTGCTCTTTGCGAAGACTGGGTAAGAGGGCGACTTCCGCGCACTATACCCCATTTTACACCAAGGCTGTGTTCCAAATCTTACCCAAATGAATCCGAGTTACTCCGGCGGGTCGTGTCACGTGACAACAAAGATTGAAAAACGCTGGACGCGGGTAGGTTTTAGAACGCCGAGGTACAAAACCCTTACCCATGGAGTAAGATCGAGTAAGTTTTGGAACACGGCCCAAGTGACACCGCAGTCGACGCTACAGTAAATACCACCCAGACGACTCTAGGCCCGCGCGTGACGTCATCGTTTGTGGACCCCCGACTCGCTCCAAGTGGTAGACAGGCCGAAGCTTGACGAGGGTAGCCGCGAAGCGGCAGACGCATTACTAGAGTTGCGCTCGTAAGACGCAAGCACGAGGCGACGCGTCTACCGCTTGGGCGCTGTCAATGGCAAGAGCACGCGTGCCAGGAGACCAGTTTTCACGCGCTCTGAAGCAAACAAAAAAACTAGAAACAAAAGTCGTTCGGCACAAAAGGGTCACGATGTCTATTTTTTTCCGAACGCCTTTTGCTCAACAGCTTTGCCGTGACGTGTCGCGGCTGTTGCTGTGACTCTGTATGAACACAGGACTGCTCAGCTTTTTTTTCCCGTACAAATTGTTTAAACACGTTACCTGTGCTCTGCCCATCTTGATGTCCAAGTAAATTATCTCAGTGCATGCCAACCGATCTTTTCTTTCCGCAGGAAGCCTCCCGTCGTGCGTCAGAACACTTGGCCACCTTTCTAGGACTCGCGACCCGAAAGCGGTGGTAATGGAATCGCACGAAATCAGCGTCATCTCGCTGAAAGGAAGCAGCCGCTGTGACGACCTTTCACCAAAGAAATTTCGGGGTTTCGACCTATATGAACACGACTGAACCCGTAAAACACAAGTCAACGACACGAATCTAGAATATAGATATGTTTGCCAATATTTTTTCCCATTATAAAACTCGTGCGCAGTAATACCAAAAAAAATAAAACTACTTGACAAAATAAACTGACCCCCCCCCCACAAAAAAAAAAAAAGAAAAAAAAGAAAATAAAGAAAACTCTGGGACACTTTGTATTGGGAACGATAAATGAATCGCGTTATTTTGATTTTAATGTATACCTGTAGGTTCGAGATATTGTTTTTATTACAAAGTCATCAGTGACACATTTTGTTACTTTTTGGGTAAGTGTATCCTCTTAATTGTTCTCAGCTTAGAAAAAGCTGGTTTGTTAGTGATGGCCACGGTGGAAGAAATACATTTAGGTGGTGACTCTGGCCGCTCTTCCCGCGTGGTAACGAGCGATCCAGATCGTGTGTCGGAAGCCTAAGCCATCAGGACCAGAGAGTATACTCTGTTTCACCTTATGATGTACCGCAGGAAAGGCTACAGAGCGCGAGCTCCTTGCTCTGGGGCACATCTCGGCAGCACAAGCTCTCGTGACTCTAAGAGCAGCTGCCAACGCTATGAGCTCTCGCGCTTCTAGCTTTCTGCCGCGGTACAACATAAGGTGGAATGCAAGTATAGTTATAGGTTCCGCGCTCTGCCGCTGGAGGGCGCTGAGGTGTGAGCACCGTGGGTATGAGGTCTCTCCTCGGCGGTTACAGTTTCGGGGGCGTAGCTTGCTCGCCTTTTTCGGGGTGTGGTGGTGGTGTCCGGCCAGTGGCTGGCCTCATGTCTTGCTTTGGTGCTGTGTCGATCAAAGGTGCCACCATCGTGCAAGTTATGCTATAAGCATAACTTGCTTATAGCAAGTTATGCTATAAGGATGGGAAAGACGTGCTTCGTTCCCAACTGCAATTCGAGGTACCGGAACTGTGCAGAGCAAGTGTCCTTGTTGAAAGCTCCATCGAATGACGCTCGCCTGGAGCAGTGGCGTCGTGCAATCCTGAGGGCCGATCGCAAGTTACTACCTAGTCTCCTCATCTCGTTGACCAAGTGAAGACCAAGCTTCACAGTTTAATTTCTGTCGAAGACTGGGAATGCGAAGATGTCTGGACAGAAAAGGCTAAAGAAACCAAGGCTTTGGACTGCATACTATATTATGTAACTGGGATTTCGAGTGTGAAAATGAAAAAAGCTACACGCTGCCCTGCATGCCTATCTGCTTTCAGCAGCGAGAAAAACACTTCTGCTGAAGCAGCACTGACAAACGTGAAGAACATAGGAGGCCTTATACACCCCAACCAGAACCTTTTCCAGCTACTGAAGAAAGCGGAACAGTTCTCCATGGAAAATAAAAGCCACCAGACTGTCTACTGGGACACAATAGACAGTGTTCTTGACACATGCAGAATAACGTTTCCATGCGCTGAACACGAAGAAGAAACAATTGCCCAGTTGCTCCACTACTATTTCAGCATGCGAATGCGATAACACTGTGAGCATATTACCATGAGTATGAACAAACAAGCTCAAGAAAAGAAAAAAATCAGCAAAGCAGCGCTCGTCTTAGTTTAAGAGCATGGGCGAGAAACACAGGATGTAGGAGATGGCGTTCTTTGGTAGTATGCAGTGAATTCAGCTTTTGTGTACATTTTAAAGCAAAAATATTTGTCAGGTATTTTTTTACAGATGCAAAGTGATTTATGTCCTATAACCGCTACTATTGTTTGACTTTCAGTCACTGTGTCATCATGTCAGTCAGTATGTCATCATACTGTGTCATCACTTCAGTCACTATGTCATCATAAATATAATTTTGATTTCTGCTCACAAGGTTTGTATGTTCCACAGTACAAGTTGACATTGTATGTATAAACCATTTGTAATGCTATAACCTTGATGCGCATGTAAAGAATTATTTTGGCCCCACTATGTAACATTATTAGAATTTATTTTTTTCAATAAGAAGGCAGGCGCAGGGTGGAAAATATCACCCGACCTTCTATAAAGCCACGCAATATGTGTAAACAATTTACGGAACTGTTACCAAACATGCTGTTTGACAAAACATGTGAGCACGACCCAGCTGTTTACTCTAAATTACTCTAAATTATTAAAAGCCCAGTAGATTATGCCGGGAAGTTTTATATTTATACGAGTATTTTGGTCACGCTAAATCATCATCGGAATGTTCTCATTTAAAAAAAAAAAAACAGGAACCGCACGGGGGAAAAGGCAATCAGTGCCAGTGCGCCCACGGAAATTCATCATTTCACTACACAGTACACAGGGACCGAGTAAAGAATGCATAATTTCCTTCACAAGCCCTCTATACAAGCCTTCACAAGCCCCTCTAAACTTTGGCGCCATCTAACGCTGAGTGCGTGAAGCGCGCTCGCGCGCCGAACATAATGTGGTCGCCGCGCGAGACAGAGAGTCATCACCTAAATGTATTTCTTCCACCGTGGTGATGGCTAAAACTATAGTTTAAAAGACGCTCGCTCTGTAATGTACATGTCAGAGTTCGGCCGGGATTCGCGTTCAATCGGTTCTTCGCTGATTGAACTCGAGCCTCTGACGAAAGCGGTCACGGCGTTCGTCTGTATACGACAGCCAAGCGCTTAGTAAAAAAAAAAAAAAGAAAACATAAATAATCCATTTCGCGTTTCCCCCATTGACTTAGTATATACGGTCAGATCAGTTCCCCAAAACATGGCGTGCACGTTCTCCCATTGCCTCGTGCTGGTGGTCACTTTGGATCGCTCCTACATTGTTCTCGCCGAGAAAATACAAATTCGGTGGTGGGCGTGCCTGCCACTTTGAGTGGGTCGGGACCCACCATCGATGACGTCATACGCAGGCCACTTGTCTTCTAGTTGGTAACGGTTGCATCCGCGAGTACTGGTGCGAAAGCACCGAAGTGCCACGCTCTCGCGTTAATGACAACTTGGATAGCAACTTGTAAGACTGAGCAGAAATGTCAATGAACAGGAAAAAACAAAACAAAAAGCAGGGCAAGTAAACTGTTACGACGATGACGACAAAATTCGCGCGTCACTGCAACACCCCGCCTGCCCCCTCGCTCATTTTGTAGTATATCCCTTTCCACAGCCGTCTGCTAAACCGGTAAGCTGACATTTCGGTGAAAGCTACGTCAGTCTTGGATCAACCAGCCGTCCGTCTCGTATCACGTGATCACGTCCCCCTCGAATACACACGCGCAGAGAGTCGGGTCAGACGTTCAGAGGCAGGCGGTTGATTGGACAAGCGAGCGCGCAGCTTTCCCAGCCCTATCAGCCTAGCGGTGAGCTGATTACCATGAATGCGCCTCGTACTCTGACGCAACTGGGCAGCCGCGTACGGTAAAACTTTAGGTAAAACCAGGGCGTAACGTCGCCGCCGTAGATGGAGGGATAATTACGTAGCGTGCAAGGGCGCGGCAAGACTGTTTCGCGCCGGAAAGGGTTAAAGAAAGAAACTCGGTAGAAAGTGGACATTATTTTGCCCCGTTCAGCCCTAGACTGACAGTGCAGTGGAAGCTACTCGCTCGTTGGGCAAATCGCAGATCCATCTTTCGCCAAGTGATGTCAAGCTCCCGCCCGTTACCGAGGCGTGGAGAGAGGGGCAGGGGATGAAATGAAAGCAGCTGATCGCTCCTGCGAGCGCGTAGCTCCCACCACACTGCCTGCTTAGGGGTGAGCGGGGCATTAGAGGATGCGGTCATTCCGGTGGGGAGAGAGGAACACAGGAATCGAGGCATCTTTCCTGTTTGCCGACACGGGCCGCAAAGGGGCGGCAAGAGTGAATCTTGCGACCTTGTGTGCCTCCGTGAGCGGTTACGCAAGTCGACGGCAAAAAGGGGCAAGCGTCGTGGAGAGGGCGTTCGAAAACACCGCGGGGGGATTCGGGCGACGTGGAGAGCGCGCGCGTACTTCAAAATCGGAGCGAGGCTCGAACGGCGTATCAGAAGGACTAGGAGACAACTAGGGGATACCAAAGCCGCCGGGCAGCGGATCGTTGGGGTCGCCATTGGAGCGACAAGTGGTCGGACCTACCCAAGGATCGGTGATGACGGACATCGACTCAGCGGTTCGCAAGCCTCGAAACAGCTCTTGAAAGTCGTGAGTGAGCACCGATAATTTTTGTACGGGGACGCGAAAATCTCTTTGAAACTATATACATACATGAGTTTTGTTCAATACATTGTGAATGTTGGTGTTTGTTCTTTACGTTTCCACACTTACCGTATAAGGGGTTGCGTCATAATTAAGTATCGCTCTAGTTTTGACGCCACGTTCTTTTGAATTGAGTTTCGTTATAGGTCATCGTAACTGGATTGGCGAAGCATTTTATGCCGATAGCCGTGATTTGCAAGGCTCCGAGGCGAATTGTCGGGGTGTGTTCTGTTTGTAGGTTGTGGCCCACCGAAATTAGCGAGAGAAGTGTTCCGCTTCATTTTGTCGAGAAATCACAGTGTCACGCGTTCACCGTGACTCAAAGTGCCACGCGACGGCATGTCACACGGCGTCGCCATAACGTCCCGGCATGACACGGGACGTATAACAATTTCGCATCTAAACTTAGCAGATAGCTTTTTTCTGCCGTATTTAGCGGGAATTCAGCGGGACGTGTGAAGTCACGGTGTCACAAACAATGTCCGCCGTATTTGGCGGTACGGACATCCGCCTATTTTACACACGAAAGTGTTCACTGTCCGTGTGCAGCAGATGCGTGAAGCGCGTCTCGGCCATCTGCTCACTCACACACACACGCCATGCAACAAGACACGGGTTCGCTGTAGACATGATGACCGAATTTTGTGCGGCCGCGCCTCATGCCATAGCCTCCTCTACACTCACAAAGCCGGGCGGTTCGACGACGGAGCCGTAGAGTCATAGTAGAGTGCCCGATCGCAGATTTGGAGCGCGAGGATCTGGTAGCACAGAGCATTTCTTGGGGAGCCAGTACTCGGTTCACAGCTTTTGCAGCGGCGAGGACCCGAAACGTGGTTTTAAAACCCGACGAGAAAAGAAGCGGTAGCCCGAGGAACGCGAGGAGCACGAGCGGACAATCCATTGTTCGGGACAAGTGTGTTTCGGCGTCTCGCCGCAGCGGGGCGCCCGTCACGTGGCTCTCCTCTCACCCGTTGTGTGCCGATCTACCTTTTCACTTTCCGCGGCCGCTTCTCGTGGCGATCTGCCAGGATTTGTCAGTGTAGAGGAGGCTATGCTCATGCATGTTCGCAGCATCTTTGATTGATGTATATGTACGTTCGGATAATGTTTACGGACAGATTTTGTACGACCAATGTGACCGTCACACAAGGAAGGCCCCATTAAGTGTCTCCAGGCTGTCTTTTGTACGATGTATTGGCAGTGTGACCTCGGCTTAAGGGTTTCAGCATTATTGCAGCGCGTGGTACGTGGGCGCAATGTATGCAGGGTGTCCCACCAATAACTTTACACGGTGTTTTCTTTTCTTGTTTTCACCACAAAAATAAATTACGCATTGCCGAACGTTCATTCTCCGGTCAAATGTAGCGCTAGCGGTCCGAACCTGATGCCGCAGTTTTGAAACAAACCGTTGTCTGAATCGGAAGGTATGGGTGATTTTCTAAAATTTTCAATGCGAAAATGGCAACCGAGAGAGCGCGCTCGAATACGTAAAGCTCTATGGCAGTGGTCCTCAGCCATTGATGTTTCGCGGACCCCTTGTGGACCGGCAGAGATGATGGAGGACACCGTCTGTGGTGAAGGGAAGGGAAAATATAGGTTAACTATGATAGTGAGTTAATAAATGGATATACCTAAATGCTAGTGTGAGGTAGACTTTTCTTATTGACATATACACGAAAAAACTCACCCGAAAATTGGAACGTTTCTTCTCCATCTAGGAAAAGAAACTTTTATTGCCGGACTTGACTGATAAGGCTGGGTTTGCGGACCCCTAAAATGCATTCACGGACCCTAAAAGGTCCGCGGACCCCCATTTGAGAACCACTCCTCTATAATAACAATTACAAAAAAAAAAGGGCGAAAGTGGGCGTTTTATTTTTGCATTGAAGATGTCAGAAAATCACTTATTACTATGTCGAATGAGATAACGGTTAGTGCTGAAACTTTGGCATTTGGTTCTGGCAGCTAGCGCTATATTCGGGCGGAGAATGAGCTTCGGCGATGGGTAATTTATAATAGCAATGAAAAAAACAACAACAACAACAACAAAAACACGTTTTGTTTTTTTTGAGAGGGGGGGAGTCGACCTTTTACATATGAACATATGGTTGGAACTGTCGACAAAGTACTCTGGCTACATCCACCCACCTCTGTCGCTCGCAGGCCATGGACAGTGGGAAATCGTACCTGCTCGTCAGCGCCGCCTTGGCCATCCTGACCTTCGGAAATTCAACGCCCCTCTCCGAGGCCAACGAGCCGAGAAATGCGCATCTACGGTTCGCGAGGGAACTGCCCACGCAGCGAACCGAGGAGAGCTTGAGAAGCTGCCTTGTCCAATCTGGCTTCAAAAATGTGCACTGCAACACTGAGAACGGCTTCGTTCGCTGTGAGTACACATGGTCTCTCATTTTTTACGAAATCTAAAGCATATACGAGCGCGTTTTCACACTGCGTATATGCGAACACAAGCTCGTTATTCCATCAGCGAATTATTTGCGCGTGATCAGTTAAGAAAGCCAGCGTCACCGTCATGCACGCTAAAATACCTGGTGAGTCTACCTCCCCTCAAAGCACTTGGGGAGAGCCATGAATCGCTGCAATCAACGGAGGGTGCTCAGCGATTTGAGACAGAAACGAAAGCTCGCTCCTCCTCAAGCTTGGAACGAGTTGGGTTCGAAAAGAACGCGTTCTCGTTACAATTGTAAGATAGAGACGTGGCGTTACGTGAACGTTGCATTTGCGTATTTCAATAGAATTTTGTGCTGGATTATCTGTAGATAAAATATACCAAGGAAGTGAAAATATCCACATTGGACAACGTGTCGAGCCGCCACGATCACATTTGTTCCAATTCTTTGTTTTCGGCTATCTCTGGGACACTTACTTCCCCATTCATTGAAGTCGAAAGATCAAACAGTCGATAATAATAAAAAAAGACTAAATGCCTACTAAGTTCCGGTACAATAGACTACTTCTAAAAGTCCCTGCATGAAACACTGCGTGCGTTACATTATGGGACCTATTTGGCCATGAAAAGAACTGGCACGGTTTCAATTTTGATTGCCCCGTTTACGAAGTAGTGCATCTCAGCACTGGATTAAAATAAAGTCAGCACTCGCTAGCATTACACCCATTCATCATCGTGAGAGCTCCGTTGTGACACGAACCTCCAGCGGCCGTATAAGTACCTGGCTAGACTTAGCGAGGACTAGGATCAAGGCCTGCCGCTCCCCATACCTTTCTAGCAGCCTGGCTAACACTCCAGGATGCAGCATGGCTCTCCCAGGTCACGAATCATTTTAAAAACCTCTATCCAAAAAAAAAAAAAAGAAAAGAAAGAAGAAAAAGTATGAAAGGTGTTTTGAGGCCCCAAGAACCCTTTCAGATCGTGAATAACGGTTTCCCTCAAGCATTAACACACCCTGGCGCACTAGAAAGGCAACTAGGCGATGAAGAACTATTTCGCATTAAAAAGGAGCTTTAAAGAACCCTTTGTAGGCTTTTTATGAAGTACCGTCGATGGTCGGTTTGCCTTGCTGCATACCCGACCCGGAGGAATAACACGGGGAGTGGAAGAAAAGTTTACCGGAAGAAGAAACCAAAAGCCCGTGAGAAGAGAAAGAAATTCCTACGAAAGGGTAGCACGCCCCACGTTGGGCGCCATTGTGGTCGGTTTGCCTTGTTGCATACCGGACCCGGAGGAATAACTACGGAGCCAGAGGTTTGAACAACAAGAAACTACATTTAATTGGACATGGACGAGACGACGAAGAATACTAACAGAAAACCAACGAGCACCGGCGGCGCTTGAGTGCAGCCAGCGACTGCAATCCAGCGTTGTACACCCGGTCGGGTTACCGAGCGCGTACATCACAGAGAAAATGCTGGGGAAAGGGTGTTGCTGTCTCGTACGGACACATCGTTAAGCCGCGTGTAATCCACACAGAGTCTGACTGTTGCGTTGTTCTCCCTCCGAAAACAGACGGAACAGCCATACTCTGTCTGCATTACTGGCAGCAAGCAACTCCGCTTCATTTTTGGTTTTGAAAAAACAATGCAGTCCTCTTCAGCATCGCCTAGGAAGACCAGACGCCAAATATTACGACGCAGTTCTGTCTAAATGTTTCTTAAACGGTCCGGCAAACTTTGCAACTCGCCAAGTTGCCGAAATCGGCTGACTCGAGCGGGCGAATTCAGGCGCAACCAACAGCGCAGTCAAGGCTACGGCATGGGCGGAGCCAACATTGAGCTAAACGTCATCTCCGTGGCCCCCTTTTGCTTGTTTTTACTTCTCCGATCGAGCGTAGCGCATGACGTCAGCAACGTTGCCTCTCTGCGCTCAGCGGTGTCCACGTGATTGGCGTACGCGCCTGCGCAGTTCGCTTTTTGGGAGCAGACCGGCCGCCCGCCGTGGTCCCGCCGTTACCGCTGTCTTTCGCGTCACAACCACTGTCGTCGTCTCACCGTTTGTGATTATTGTCTCTCGGAGTTTCGTCCACACTATGGACACCACGTGCGCAGACTTATGCCGCAGTTGTGCAGACGTCGAACGCCGTAGACACCAAAACGTGGCGAAGAGTGCGGTGCAGAGCAGACGACACTCGCGCCTGCCACACGCCCGCCCCCAACCCGCCCGTCGTTCGGCCGAGGATCACGTGACATCTCGTACCACGTTTAACGATGTGTCCGTACGAGACAGCTACCCTTTCCCCAGCATTTCCTCTGTGATGTACGCGCACGGTAACGCGACCGTGTTTACAACGCTGGATTGCAGTCGCTGGCTGGACTCAAGCGCCGCCGGTGCTCGTTGGTTTTCTGTTGCTGTTCTTTGTCGTCTCGTCCATGTCCAATAAATGTAGTTTCTTGTTGTTGAAACCGTTAGCTCCGTGTTATTCCTGCGGGTACTTATTAAGCAAGGCAAGCCGACCACACGTTTTAGGGGTGCTTAAAATAACCTTTTGGGGTTCAAAACATGGACAAGCCGAAGAACACCTAAGAGTTTTTTACGATCAGATTTTTTAGGGTGAAGGATATTGAGACTGGTGAAACAAGATGATCGGCCCAGAATTCTTCTTTCTTCGTTGACCCGCGCACAAACTCTGGTACGTCGGGAGGCCCGAGAAACGTGCCCCGGAAATCTATCCGTATTGGTAGGCAACAGCAGAACTTTAAGGAAAGTCATATATTCAAAAATGCATGCACTGTATTTGCTCGTGACGGAATGTTGTGAATTGAGATTGGCAAATCGAAACCGAAACTCTGACCAAAAGGTATACCCAAGATACTCTGCGCGGCGCTACGCCGCCAGGATTGCTTCGATGTTGCAAGAAGTCTATGCGTAGCGCAAGTTCGTCTGCTTCTTGCTCGCGATGACGTCAGAACGCCAAACTCTTATTGGCTGCTTGAAAAAAAAAATAGTGGGTAGACCTTGAGGCATTTAGAATTGAGGTCTACCCATTATCCTTCCAATCAAAGCCAATCAGAACTCGGCGTCGTTCTGACATCACCACAACTCCTGCGCGAAAAGCAGACGACATGCTATTCTTATTACAGATAAATAAACAAAAAAAAGGACGCCGTTTTTTTTTTTCGTTTTCCTCCAAAAAGTAGAGAGTTTCCGTTCCAGTTTCACCGATGCAAGATGGAACGGCGGCGTTCCTCCGTTCCCCCTAGAAGAAAACGCGTTCCAGAAACGTCGTTCCTTAGAACGCCGTTCCGTACAACCCTGACTGAGAGTATACGTTGCCGTGCGGGGAAAGTAGACGCCCGAAATTTCTGATAGTCACAGACGCGAGGCATGGCTTGTTATGTTCTCGCTTCTTGCTTCGTAACTCATTTTTTCGGCGTTCTTATCGGCAAATGGCGACAATCCCATTGACTGCGCAGCGACAATGAGATGCTCGAATCACGCCACGTCCAGCGTTTTGTAAAGTTACTATGCGGGCAGAAACTGAAGGAGAGGAGGAGACGAGAGCGCGCGGGGACGTCAGAGTGCCGAGCTCTGTTTGGTGGGATTAGGGGCTAGATGTAAAGCTAGCTGCATCTGTCTCCACTGCACTCGTCGAACGCGTTCGAACGCCAAACGCCGGACGCCAGCGTTCCGCGTTCTAACGCATTGGACGAGTGCAGTGGAGGCAAAGGCAGCTAGCTTTGCGTCTACCCCTAATCATTCCAACCAGAGCTCGGCGTTCTGGCGTCCACTCTCGTCTCCTCCTCTCCCCCAGTTTCTGCTTTCATAGGAAGTGTTCTCTCACCGCGCATGCGCCGATTGGGGAGATGACTGAAGGTGTTTTCACGCATGCCCCTAGGCCTTAGCGGCGGTTTCGACTACACCCCAACCGGGAACATCATCGCCATTGCGCTGGGCGTGGCCATCGGCGTCATTTGCGTCGCCGCGTTCGGATGCTGGTGCTGGACCAAGAGCGGGAGGCGAAAGGTGGGTGTAGAGACATGTGCCTTCTTCAACGCAGCGTTGTTGGCGTCGTGCGCGCTGGGAAGTTAGACCTGCAGCTTTGTCTAATGCCGCGCTCACACTGATAACACATCATACAAAAGACTGTCTTCAGACAGTTGTCTAATGGGTGTTTCTTCTTTGTGTGACGGCCCTGCCTCGCTGATTGTACAAAAACAAAAATGATGCCAAATTCGATGCTGTGTACCGCTACGATTATTCTCCACGAAATTAGGCGCGGGGATTCCGATTCAGCGAAGGATGGGAATTGCAACCTCGCAACGCGGTCCGCATACTGTTGTGGTCGGAGAGCCAATTTTGCCTCGTGGGTGACGGCGGTTTCGCGCAAACGGCGGCGTCGCTGCGACTCGGTTTTACGTCGTCGCGTATACGTTTTGCCGCCGCCACGGCCGCTCGATTCCCTCTTCTCCCGCTCCCTCACGCGTGAATGGAAGCGTGCCAGAAGACTCTTTTCCTCTTGTAAGAGGAAGAGTGGACGTAACGAGCGAACAAACGGAGTGAAAGAGCACGGCGGAAACGGTGCCTCACGAAACCAGGCCAGTCCAGTTCAAACCACGACCGTTCAAACGAAAGAAGACGGCTGCATGCATTGGTGTAATGAATGCTCACGCTTTTAAGACTGCCCGGAGACATGTAAGAAGTATACATGTTACATGAAGCCAACATGCTTCGAACAGGCTTCACGAGTGTTCGCAGGTAATTCTGTCGTCATGTTTGCAGCGAACGCCGTGACTTTTGTGTAATGTGTGAGCGGTGTAGCTGCGGCTTGACTGTACCGTAAAATAGCTACTTATTTGCGAGCATGCAGTCGTGTCTGGGGCTACGTCTCTGTGCAAGCACGTACAACGTGCGCATGGTTCATGTTTTTCGTAGGTTGCGTTTACTCGAATCCCACGGTAGCGCATCTAATCGATTTAGTGTATCGTATCAGCCCATCCAAACGCACCGCTTTGCCAGCCTGTCGCATCGAATCAAATCCGACCCGATCCGCTAGAGTATCGCAAAGATCTTCATGTAAAGCTGTAACGAATTGAATCGATTAGTCGCTTAACGAATCACTATTTAGAGAAGAAAGAACACGTTAAGGACGTATTTTTATATCTTTAAATGGCGTTGAGGCCATTCACTGGCGTTGCCGAAATAAATTTTTAATCGCAAAAACTAAATTTTGCAAATCTGAAATGAGTCAAATCCAGTGTTTGGCTATCATCATTATAGAGGGTGCTTGAAACTTGAAAATATTGCGTTATTTCTTAATTGGCTGCTGCATCTTCAAATGTCTCAAAGCAGGAGTTGCCAGCCCCTTTCAAGCCGGACCCAATCCCAGCAATTCAATTTGGAGCACGTGCATGAACAAAAAAAAACAAAACACACACAACAACAAAAAAACACTAGAAACTCGCAAGTAGTTCTGAAATAAAAAAATGCTTTGTCAAAAGCGACTCGCTTTTAACAAAAAAAAAGAAAAAAAAAGACAACCCATAAAGTTTTTAGTTTTGTTAAGTACCCGGTTTGAACACGTATGCCACAAAATAAAGTTTCTCTGATGAAAAAAAAAGAAGAAAGATTTGCGCAATATTTACGTTGCGAGACACATTTTGAGTAAGGAACATTTCTAACATTTTGGGACGTCTATACTTGAAAAGAAGTGTTTCGGAATTGTTCATCGAAACGGAGAACTCGCACAAAATAGTTTTTAAGTAACTATATAAAGCACGCACTAAAAACAAAACAAAAAAAAAAACACTCTATTTTAAAAAGAAACAAAAACAAAGAAAGTACAGCAATGCTGAGGTTACGAGAGTTACTTTGCCTGAAGAACGATTCGGAGAAGCGTCTGTATTTGGGCACGTCATCCCTGAAGAGAAGTACCAAGTAGAAGCGCGTCGAGCTAGTGATAATGAATCTCACGAACCTAAATATTGCGCTTAGCGTTTCTTTTACAAGTTCATCTTTTTTACAAACGTGTTCCACCAAATCACTTTAAAACATTTTTCGAGGGTAGTTCAGCGTTCATTTTAGGTTGACTCGCATAATCCTTTTGATGGGGTCATAACTGGACGAGCTAAGAAAACCATGTTGAATGAACTTTAGACTGGGGCAGAAATGAACATATAAGTCGAAGGAACAGAAAAGGACAGGACGACGTCTCAAACTCAGCTACCAGGTTTATTTAGTCTGCATCCTTAAGGCTGAACTCCATGGAACGAATTATGTGACGAATAGCTGGCGAACGCCGCCCGACGGCACGCTCGCTTTGCGCGTGACGTAGCAGCCACTGTGTTGATTCCACGCGCAGAGCAAAAGCCGCCGGCCAAAATTCGTCGGTTATTCGCAGCATATTCGTCCCATGGAGTTCAGCCTTTATATAGCCCACAATCAGCCACCAGCCACAATCAGCCACCACCATGCAACCCTTACCATATTGTATCTGAGATAAGAAAGCAAGTTTAATCGCTAAGTGAGTGCTTCTTGTGTTCGGTCGTGTTCCAGGAAGCGGCGGCCGCAGCTGCTGCTGCAGTCCAGCAGGTGCCACACGAGTCACGGCGGCCTCCGGTCAGAAGAAACACGTCCATCGGATTCATCAACTCGATGGCGACACCGGCCACCATCGGCAGTGGATTCCACAGGCTGTGAAGAACTCATTGACAATTACACTCATTACGGCAAGCGAAGCATAGTCATAGGATATGTGAATTTTTACTTTGTTCAGTTTGTTTTATGTATATAGTGTTTAAATGTTTCATTTTTTGTTTTGGTATGCATTGTGATGCACCACCGCTGTTTGTGAACATCCTCAATAAACAAAGAAACAAATAAACAAACAAACAAAGCAAGTGGTTCTGGACGCTGACCTGAGCTTGCACATCAAAATCAGCAACATGCAACGAGGCTAGACAGGGCACATTAAAAATGAAAAAAAAAACAGAAAAAAACAAGGGTGAAATTGGACATAGCTTATGTACCTATTTTTTTCGTTCTCTGTTTCCTCTGAGGACGCACATGTTTTGACTCATTTTTATGAATGTTTTGAATGGGGCTTTATTTTATTTTATATATTTATTAGTTCTCGTACACTTACGATTTTTTAATTATTTTTTGTACATATCTGTTCTTTGTTTGTCCCTCTCCCCCTTCCCCAGCACGACGGTAGCAATCCAGCGTCATTTGGTTAACCTCTTCGTCTTTCTATCTTTCTAATAAAATAAAATTATCTCAAAACATTTGGTCAGTCTTGTCAGTGTTGTACACACATTACTGACAAACGCAGCTAACTTTGCGCCTACCCACAATGCGCGTTTTCACCTCAAGAAAAAAGCAAGTTTTGCGCATTGTTCATACGCGGCGCGAAATAGTTCTGACGAGATTTGGTTATCGGAGGAAAAAGCGATGCTTTTGGCTTTGGAAACGTGAACGTCTGGATAAGATAGAACATATATATATATATATATAGATAATCTAACATTCACCGACATATCTCTTAATTATCCACATAAAGGGGGAAATTAGTAATGGTCCGCGTGGCGCCGGACTTTTTTTACTATGGTTCTTGAAGGTGAAAACGGGTATAGTGTAATCAATCCAACCAGAGCTGTATGTTCTAACTTCCCCGCGCTCTTTCGTCTCCTCCTCTTCCCCAGTTTCTGCACGCAGAGTCACTGACGTCTCAAGAAGTGCAGTTTCCACTGCGCTCTTCTTAGCCGCAAGGGCGACGTCGCAATCGCTAGTGAAATCGCACCATGTATGTATGTATGAATGGATGGATGGACGATATTGGCTATGCCCTTTGTAACGGGCGGTAGCTTGCGCCACCTAGCCTGAGAAAATGCTTTCCTCCCCCACTTAAATACCCAATTTCTTTCTCTCTACATCCCTGCAACTGATCACCGGGCCGGGGGAATGAACCACCAGGCTGTGTACATAGTTGCCAGGCTTACAAAGCAGCGTGCACGAAATGTGGGAACAACTTGTAATTACTTATACACGCCCCCTATAGTATTTCTGAAACACGGTGTATATGCAATTAGTGCACAGACAAGGTATACAGTTCCCATTTTCGCTCCTCAACAGTTATGGTATAGTAACAGCATGGCGAGAATGGCCCTTCAGTTATCTCTCCTCCTCCAGCGCAAGCTCTCTGCCTTCGATGATGCTCCGGTTTCTCGTGAGTCTGGGGCGCGCACGCGCAGCCAAACAACGGCGGAAGTCAAGGAGCACGTGCCGCTGTCCGAGCGCCCGAAAGAGACACCCTTCTGCTCTCATCCTGTCACGTCGATTGAAATAGTTTCCCTGATAATACCACACTCGCACCGGAGCGCCATTTGCTTGAATATTCTTGAGAGGCGGTAGGAAAATGTGTCACTGTACTCCTGCGACAAAGCTGACGGCCTATAAATCGCTGATTCGTCCTTTGCTGGAATATGCTGACGTTGTATGGAACCCGCACTAGCAATCGCTCACTGACCAGATTGGAAGGCCTTAAAAAAATCGCTTAGGTTTATTTACAACTCATACGGCAAAGATTCACACGTGTCACCGTTGTATACCGCCTCCGGAGTGTCGATATTATCATGTCGAAGGAAAGTAAAGCGTTTGACATTTTTGCATAACATAATTCATAATAAAGCTGGTCTAAATTTTGATGATTATTTGCAGTATAACGCGAGTCGTGATACAAGACAGAAGCACGAGAATTCGCTCCTTGAGTTCCGCTGCAGAAAAGATGTTTCTAAATACTCCTTTTTTCCTCGTTCTGCCTGTGAGTGGAATGAGTTGCCACCAAGTGTGACGGCGATTGCTTCTACCGCTTTATTTGCGAGTGCAGTTGATGAATATTTTTTTGTCACCAATGACTAAGCTACTTGTTTATTGTTGTTTGTTCCTTCGACTCATTGATGGTTCCTGATGTTGTCTATCATGCCTTGGCCCACAAAAGTTGGCCGGCAGTATTCTCAAATAAATAAAATAAATAAATAAATAAATATAAGTCAGGTACGTGGTGGCGCTTACGCGTTACAAGTAACAAAACTGCCTGTCAAGCGTTACTTTTTTTATTTTACTAACGTAGTAACGTACCCGTTACTCTTTCGAAACAGAAACGTTGCTTATTTCGAGTAACTGGTAACGTAGTTACGTTACTTGTTACATCTTCACATGGTTTCAAAAAAATTACTTTTTTTGTGGCTTTAGGCGCCAAGTCAGGAGTTCTTGCATCATCCCACACACATTCAAAATTATCTCGTTCCAAATACAAAATCTAACATTTTGTTTAAGCTATGGCACATATGCATACCTGTAACGTCAAAAAGAGTAAAACGTTTTAATTTATAAATAAAAAGTAACGCAGAAGTAACGTGCGCTACTTTTTATCGATAACGGTAACGGTTACGCGTTTCTCTTATTTTTGTGGTAACATAGGTCTGTAACGCGTTTCTTTATTTGAGAGTAACGAGTATCGTATTTCCTACTTTCTTTTTTCGGTAACGCCTACAACACTGTCAGTACGTCTGACAGAAGCAGATAGTCATATTAATAATCTACTTTATTTGGAGAGGAGCTTTACACAGAGGGCTTGCTCGGCTAGAACAGAAAGGCGAAACCCTGTACCTTTGAGTGTCTGCTCGCCAGCCCCTCGCGGCTAGAGGAGAAAGAGATAGCAAAAACCTCATAGGAAGAACAACATTAAGAGCATATTAAACACCTTGTACACGCTAGAAAAAGAATCGCGAGAATGCGCGGCGAAGGGACGACTGATTCTGTCCGGTCAGTAGGGAGGGGGAACTAACAGACAAAGGAGGCTGCTAAGAAGTCCCTAGTGCGTGAGTCCCACTAGAGCGACAAACAGAAACAAACGACAGCGACAAGCCTTACGGCTGCGGTCCCACGGCAACCATCTTGAACAAGGGGTTAGTTCAACCAATAGATGGCGACACGCACCCGTGGCGTGGCCGAAATATTGGTTCACGGTGGGATGGCTCGAGCTTCATCACGTTCCCATCGTGGCCTTGCTCGCGCCGCTGCCAGCTGTGCTCAGCGCTCAGCTGGCTCAATAGCGTGGCCCAGCAAACTCATGTATGCTAGAATGTCAGGCTGATATAGCGATGTAGCGGCTTGAAGCGTCGCCACGGTAGCTTTCGCAATAAATCTTACCAAGCCAGGATTCAATAAGACTGTCTGTTGTCTTACCTAGAGGCATCAGCGAGAATGCGATGGGCATCGGTGTTCCACGCGCTTCACACGCGCACGCCTTTCCCGTATAAACGATTGAGTAAATAACCAGAAGAAAGCATTGGAACGAACGGCGCGTGCAAGATGCCATTTGTTTTAGGTCTTTGCTGTGCGAAAGCTACTACTGCTGAGCGCCACGCACGTGCGGCGCGTGGAACATCAGTCCCTGCAGTTCTCCTTGATGCTTGGCAGTTAATACTAGCAATAGGTCTATTGTTGATTGACGTGTCAATATTCTGTCAATGAAAAATTCTTCTGCAGGAATGCACGCTCAGTAGACTCAATCTTCCAAGACACCAGTGGAAGCGGACGTCTAGTAAACTGCTTCGCGATTGACAGTACTTACTTCATCATTATAATGACGACTGAAAAGTGACGTCACGAAATATTGTGTTTCATGGGATCCGGAAGATGTTGTAAAGGTTGTTACATTATAGTTCCTAGAAAACAAACGCCGTTGCAATATTTTCGGAAGTACCGTCAGACATAATGTTGTCAGTACAGCTTAGGAGGATTATGATGAAAATCATCAGTATAAATAGGAAGACGTTTATTTGTAATGCAGACGCTATGATTGAGCGGCGTTTAGCGACTGGCAAGTGATGAGCGTTCGGGAATTTATAAGTTCACATGATTGCTAACTATGGACATGCGGACAATGAAGACCTCTTTTGTCAGGAGATGGAGTTTCGGTAAAGACCTGATATCGGACGACTCGTGGCGGACGAACAAGCAAGTTTCTTATCAGCGAATGGTAAGCGTCATGTGTCAAGCACAGCACGTCGCTACCGACGTTGTCGACGTTTCGAGCACTTACCGCTTTCAACAAAAGTGTTGGCACTTGGGCTAACTTTGCAGAAAGACTCGAAGTCTTCCTCGAGAACAGCGCCATCATGAACAGTAACAGAAAACGATCCACCATTCAGTCGGTGGGTGGCGAAACGTATCCGTATCTGCGGAGTCATGGTCGATGCGCACTGTAAGTGATTGGAAGTTTACACAATGTATGCCACGACGTCCAAACGCGCCATTGAGGTTCTACGCTCTCTTTCGCTACTTTTGCCCTACCGAAAATACTTCTCTCCGATAACCGCGCCGAATCTTCTTTCAAATAAAAATAAACAAGTTTTTGAGAAAAATAGAAACGGCATCAGGCACCACATTAGTGCACCTTACCATCCTGCAACTAGCGGGCAAGCAGTAGCAGATGGTGTGTGAAACGAAGAAAGCCCTCTTGAAGCTTACGGAAGAAGCAGTTCAGTGAAGAATCGCCGAGTTCTTGTTCCGGACACACGCGACGGTCACATCTTCCAAGAGAAAACCTCCCGCCGAAGCAATGTTCGGCGGACAGAAACTACACCCCTCGATCTCATGACACTGTGGCCTACGAAGGAAAATCGAGAGATTCTCAGATTGGGAGTAATGGCAGTTCATTCATTTCATTTCATTTCATTTATTTTCACCTTAAGGGCCCGGTTAGGGCATTACATAAGGGGGGGTATATGCATGTTATACAAAACAAAAAAAAGGAACAAACACAAGTTAATTACCATCATCTGCCATCTGCGTATACTGGACAAGCAGACATTGGCTAGAAGTGGGCATGTCGCTGAAGTGTGCTTTGGGGTACCCAGAGGCGACAGTGAAGTTGTCAAAGACCTCTCCAGTGAAACAATACGCGGTGGGCACGGCCACTTAGAAAGCGGCTCAACCAGTCTGATAGGGAGCCGCACACCTTGTGCTGCGCCCTTTTTTGCAGGAGGATGGGGTGGTCCAGGGGATCAAAAGCATCGCAAAGATCCAGTTCGATCAAGTCTGTCGGAGTACGATTGTCCAGATTGTTACTGACATAGTGTACACCTGGGGCTCTATGCTAACAGCGGGACCAAGTGGGACAAGGAGACCGGGACATCGCCGTCGTCTGCAACCGGTCAACGGCGGGGCACTGACCAATCGCAGACGGCGGCAATGTCCCGCTTGGTCCCGCTGGTCCCTGTCCGCTTGGTCCCGCATTGTAGCATAGGGCCCTTTTAATTCTCAAGGTTTTGTGGCTATAAAGAATTAAAGCTCTGATTTCCAGATACACATTTCTTTATTAGAGTGTCAAATACGAAATATGTGCAGGAGCTTAGTAAACACTAAAGTAGCAGGCGCGACACGTAGCTGTGCGTCGTCAGTGTAAGACAATTAATAACATGTGTTTATTGTTTGGTTGGTAGGCGTTTGGTAATAAGACGTTTACTAGAAAAAGATTGAAAAGGTTTACATCGGTCACCTTTCCTGAGTTCTTTGGACGATCTAGCTGCCTTTCCTTCACTCCCTTCGAGTTATCGATTCACCATTTGGGCACCAGATGGCGCGAGGCTTCCACTGTGTTGGTGGCAGCGTTGGAACTTGGCAGGGTGTCAAGCGAAAGCGGAACCAAAAGCTGAAAACAACCGTTATTTTTGCGAGAACCGGGGTGGAACCGAAACGTTATAATTATTTTACCAAAGAAATATTTTTTTAGGTTTTCGGTTATTAAGCGAACGATTTGGTTGTGGGGAACCTACTGGTGGCAAAGAAGAGCGCAGTGAATTGCTCAAATTATCAGGTTATCATAGCGCTTTTCTCAAAGGGCTTTTCGAGCTACCCAAATTGAACACATTTTCGGAATACCAAGGTTTTACTCTTCCAGGCACGCTATTGCTTACTTCGAAATTCAAGATAGCTATTGGGAAAACGGGAAATGAAGGTTTCGCCAAAACCAACATTCAATGTTTCCTGCGCTCTCCAGTGGGACAACGTCACATGCGGTATTAGCGCCGAATTATTTCGGTGGCGCCCTATAATGGTTTTCCATCCGTGACGTCACGACTGGGGTTTGCCACGCCGTGACGTCACCAGTTGTTATCCTGGCTACTTACCACCAGGTGCGACGACGAGTTCGGTGGTGTGTTCAAAAAGCACAGTGGAAGCTAGGAGCCATCGCAATCCGAAACTCCACCGTCAAAGTTGACAATCTGGCAGGTGCTCATATGCCCATGGTCTGGCCAATCGTGGAAAGCTGACCGCAGCGACGCTTTTGGTCGCGCACATCGCTAATAACCTGCAAGTCGAGCAGGCAGTCAGCATTCATTCCACACCACCAAACGTCTTGTCTCGCGCCGGGAACAAGCTGTTCCACTCAAATTTGGCCCAAATTACAACGTTTCACATCACGTTTCTAGTGTTGCGAGTATAGGGCATCTCAGCTTCTAAAGTCGAAAAACAAAATCCACAGCGATGCGACAAAAAAAATATTTCACCAGTTATTTCGTTTAGTTACGTCAGGTGTGGCTTAATGTGTTGAACCCGGCATAATATTAACTACGTCTAAACACGTGATTCTTTTTTTTTTCAGTAACTATATACACATTGTGAAGCATTTACAAGCCCGCACAAGCTCTTCGCTGCTGTAGAGAAGGATGTGAAGTTCTTCATGCTGATGCTCTTTACGTTCAAAGTGCCGACAACTGCTCGAGATTCTGCAAAGCAGAAGATCTCCTCACCATGGTGAAGTTGGAAACAGGCAACGGTGCACAGGGTAAAGTAGGATAAGGGAGCGACGGAAAATGGAAGCGCATCGGTCGTTCTTAAAGTCTCAAATATAAAATACGCAGCTTATTTTATATTAGCAAATTAAGAACGACTGATGGGGCTCCATACTGACGAAGTCAATTTCAGCTGTGATTCTACAGTTGGGTAACATGGGCAGTGCGCTTTGTGTCTTCAGAAGCGAACTTCAAGGACGTTTAATGGGAGTTAATGATCTGCTTGCTTTTGTGGCTATGCTCGTTATGCGAGTTTCTCAGGTAAGGTTTGAAGTAAAAAACGTAGCAAAGTATTTGTAATTTGTAACTTCCGCTATTATGTCGCTATAAATGTACGTAGATAAAATTGAAAATCTTTTTGTTTTATTGTAAATAACCACGGCAAGGCTAGAATGAAAAGGCGCCTTTCTTACGTCCTTCACAATAGGGGTAGATTCTCTCTGCCACCGCAACTCGGTAGGGTCGCTGCGACCTCACCCTCTCACCCTCTTACAGCGCTTTAACTCGTTCGAGCAAAACACCCCAAACTCACTGCGTTGACTCTTGACACCGGTGTTGAATTAAAGCAATCTCCACATCAGTTAGAGTTACAGGCCTTGAGGCCGCCTGCCTGCAGGGACTTACGCAATACACCTCTTCGCCATAGTCTTCTAAAAAAGAAAATTACAAACAAGGTTTATTTATTGTAAGCCAAAAGCTTTTCAAACAGCGCACTAAAGTTGTTTCATATGAGGAGTAGATTGGCACACAGTTTCAATCATGGTGTTCGGAACAGTTGTTCAGGGTGGTTCGGGAAGGGATGGCGTTGCCGCGCCCCACGCGGTAGAAAAAACTACCATTGCTTCTAAATTAAAAGCGAAGGCCGTAAGAAATGCCGCTGTCTAGCCCGGCCGTGAAAGCACATACGTAATGAATACGTTACGTTGATTTGCAATTGCCACTTTTTGCGCCATAAAACAAATCTGTTTATAGACCTTGCTGTAAGAGGGTTAAACCCGATATTCAGAGTAATTTTACGGTACGTGACACAGTCATCCGTGAAGAGTGTTACGTCGGTGTCACACTGGAAGAATACACAGTGCGAGAAGGCCTCTTAGAAGACAAAGGTCTGCGCATGACGTCACCGTTCGTGGATCTGGCGTCGCTAAGTGCTAGCGTCGCTGTGGTTGTGAGACGCTGCTGACACAAAATAGGCGGCGCTGGGGAAGTTCACCAGTGATGGCGTTTGTCGAGGAAAGGCATAGGCCTTGTCTTAAAGGTGGCATCGTCCTAGCACGGTTTTCGCTGGGGTACAGCTGATTCGACTTCGACCAAAGAACACGAGTGACGCACTTTTGTTCTGGTGGTTAGGAATTTTTCGCTATTCAGATTATAGTATCTGATGTGTGGCTCCCATTAGTTGAAGTCAAATGCCGCAGTAAATAAATAAATGCCCTACAGCAAATAAATATTCTGCCCGCCAGGCGTGTCCGACTTGCGCGTGTTGAGTGATGGGTTCGTGTTCGCGGCCAATATGCTGTGGTGACGACGTTTATCGGGCCGTCCGTTTTCTGTTTCATATTATCTGAAATTTCTTTGGGGGATTTTGAGTTATCCAATGCTTCTCCATGCCCAGGTCAAACGGTGAATAAAAAGAAAATCCGCTTTGAAAAGGGTTTATATCTATTAAGGGGATATTCCCCATTAGCAGCACGGAGAAAAGTTGTAGTGTAGCCAAGGCTACAGGTGCGAGCTCATAGTGCAGAAAGCGCAGACATGTGCGTTGCTATGCCGACTTATCCGGCTTGCCATTGTTGCGACATCACTGGCCGTTGAGGCACTCTGTATACGAGCAACATGTGACTAAGCTCTTTCCTGTGTTCTATGAGATTACACGCAGATGAAGTAGGGAGAGGAGGAAATGAGAGCGTGTGCGGGGAGCATCATAGCGCCGAGCTCTGATTGGAGGGATTAGTGGGTGGACGCCACTGCTAGCTGCCTTTGTCTCCACTCACCGTCTCCCGATCCAATCAGAGCGAACAAGAGCGCCGCCTGCTCGATCCTCGTGCAGTTTCTTGCGTTCGAGCGCCGGACGGCGTTCGAACGCGTTTCAGCAGTAGTTAGAGAAAGAGACAGCTAGCCTTTGCGTCATACCCACTATTAGAGGTTTTTAGTAGATCGTTCCGATGACCCCGATAACGATATCCGATACTCCGTCGCCGCCTTCGCGCGTGCATCGTATCGTCATCGGGTGTATCGGAGGACATCGGAACGATCTACTAAAACTCTCTCTTCTTCCTTTCAGAGGTCGGCGCTCTGACGTCGTGCTCTCGTCTCGTACTCTCTATCAGTTTTCTGTGTATACTGTTAACTAAAGTCGCCCAAAGGATTCAAGTCGAACCGAGTGCGGCCAAAGAGGTACGGAACGAGATATTGTTTTACAGCGCCTAGGTTTCAAGAGTTTATACGAGCGCCACGGGAAGAAATTGTTTCTGATTTTATGAAGCCGACACGAGATCGCAATAACACATAGTTTAGGAAAGCCCCACCTGAGTCACCCCTTCATGAGGTCCCTATAGTCTCAAGAACTCTCGCTTGCATCTTTGTTTATTAGTTGGTCACATCGACCGTTACTGTAATCCTTACATTCAATAAAAGCTATTGTTCGCATCATACACAAAACAAGGGCACCGTTAGCTGCCCTTGAATGTTTAATGCTCGCGTCTATATAGAGCTGCGAACCCGGGAGGTATCCTACAACTTTATTGAAGACGTCGAACACAGCCAGGTTGTCGCTTTTCGTAACACTTTTGACAGCCATGCGCAGCTCTGGAGGACGAGAAAGTTTGCGATACAAGAGAATGCAAGATCCGCGAACCACCTGTCTCCTCTCACACGCTTTAGAAATTTCCAATGCGGCAACCTTCTCACAGGTGGGCCGCTATACGTACTGTGATTGACAGAACGCGTCGACTAAACAAAAATGCGGACATGAACCACTGGAAAGCGCAATGTGTGCTAAAACAATATCCCGTGTTTTTTTCGTTCCTAATTTTGTTTTTTACTTCTAGCAGTTCTTACAGAATCAAATGAGGGAACGAGAAGTCACTCTTAAGGCCCTTGAGTGATGATGTTTCAAAGCCAGACAGACTCCTGGACTTGCCTATTGTTGTCGTATCCTCACAGTAGGCGACAGTGACGCACAGACGCTGATATGGCCTCATTGAACGCTCTTAAAGTAGACTTGTCTCAAAACTTGTTCCTTGGTCCGGCGTGTGTTTCACTGTACGGAGTGCGACACCGCAAGCACGCAGAAGCAATCGCAAATTTGTCTCCCATTACTAAAAAAACAAACAAAAAAACACAAGAACAACATATTAGTGTGTAGAAAGCGGTCACCGAGGGAATCAAATTAGACCTAACAGTTATAGCTACTTGAGAAAAAGCGCCGCCGTCGCGTTCATGTTAACTCTGCCTGAAATGTGCATCCTCCATTAATGTCGCACGAAGGCTTCTATTATAAACTATAGTGCGGCGGAATAAGTAAATATAAAACAAAATACGTTTACAGCCCACATATTCTAAAGGTGTCTGCTATCTTCCTGTTAGGCAAACACGAAATGAGGTGAAATCGTCCCGACCTTACGCTGCCGACGGGGAGATATATCACAATAGAAGAGAGTTTACGAACGCTCCATCTGCCGCGTGCTCTCACGTGAAACAGTCTAAAAACTAGCTTGACTGTTTGTTTATTAGTGTGTCACGCCGACCATTACTCTCACCTAATACACAATAGAATCACTCGTTTCGTTTGCTGTTCCTGTTAGTCTGAAACACGAATCAAAGGTACCGCTTGCTTTTATTGGGATACTCATACTCACATCCATAAAAACAGCTGCGAAACCGTAGGCTTTCTCCAACTTCGACGCTTGTTCGCGTTCAAACACGAGAGCAAATGATAGTGGACGTTGACACAAAAAGAATGGTGAACAAAGTCAAATTGTTGCTGCTCGTATCCCTTCTGACAACCTCCGCAGCTTTGGAGGAGGACTATGTTTGCGATATAAGAGAATGTGAGTACCGCGAATCACTCCTTTCCTATATATAGAATACGTGTCTCAAAACATTATGTGCACCTACTTTCCCACGAGCCACCTCGATACTTTAATCAGTTCTGAATGACGGAAAACGTCCAACGAACGAGGATGTTCAATGAACGGTCCAACTCAAAACCTATACCAATGAAACTTTTCTTTAAATTTTTTTTTGTGTTATAGTTTTAAGCTACATTGGCGGGGTCCGTGCGCTCGCATGAGCAAATCACCCGTGACGCCCTGCAATGCGCGTGCACTTAGCTCTTTCCAGCCGCAACTCCAGAAGAACAGACGGTACTTAGCGAGAACCAGCAAGAAAAGGCCCTTTGGCAATTTCTCCTCGTATCTTGGTGGCTCCGTGATTGCATATTGCTGTCGGCGGTTGGTGCGATGGCCACCGAAGTGAAGCGACGGAATTGTGCGTCGGTTCTGTCCACGACAACAAAAACCGCTCCAACGACAGGGCCGCGGGGAAAACCATGACTCAAAATGGCCTAAGAATTAAGCGCGGTATAAGAACACTAGACGATCCTTTCATCGCTTTCCCGAAGATGGTCAAGCCCCTGAAAGTGATTGTTTACACCAACACACCGTCGCAGGTTTTGGAGGTACTGATAATGATCAGTGGCAAACCATTTTGAAGCCAATGCTTGCCCGCTTACACCTGAGCGTTGTAGGCGACGAGCTAACGGCCTCTTTTCAGCCGCCATGTTTGTCCATAGTGGCGACCCCTGCAGGTCGCTGGGGTCACGAATACTGTTTGCGGGGAACGCCGCTGCACTTTCCTCACCGTAGTACGTACAGGGATCGATCAGGAAAATGAGACCCGGCTTTTCGGACCGCATAGAGAAACTACGCATCGCAGAGAGCTGAAACTCAGTGAGAATGTGACGCTCAAACTTTCGTAATCTATCACCACCGCTCACAGTCTCACGGAGTTCTAGGATTCTGCAATGCCTAGTTTATGCGCGACGAAAAACCGGGTTTTATTTTCTCCATCGATCCCTGATACATTCGCGTGGATGGGCTATCAGATGTAAACAACCCGCCATCCGTAACAGCACCGCGGTTTCGATTTAGTCCTTGGTGGGAACCTTGACTCGCGCGTGGAGCGTGTTTCCTTTCGTGCACATACCTCGGCGAGGACAAGGCCGTGCTCTGTGTGATCGAGTAAATGAAGACGGTGCATGCCTAAAAAAGTGTGTTACCATACGCGCAATAACGGCTCTCACTCTGCCTTCCTCAAACACTATGGCGAAAAGCTGCGGACTCTTACATATACGGTGGCATTTCTTTAGGTCATCCCACCCCTCTGAGAAACACCGGTCGTCACATCGAAACGCACGCGCATTTGCGGGAACATGAGGTATACAAGTGCGGTTGTCTTTCCTTATCGCGCGCATGCGCGGGTCGTGAGAGGTATGCGCTCACTGGACGTGCCGCTGCACTGCCTTCGCAATGCCTGGCAGGAGGAGTGAGCAGGCCAAAGAGGCCAGAGCTGAACAGAACCAGCGTGGTGCACTGAGTACGACGTTCCACATACTCAGTGCCACACACTGGAAAATAACTTTAGACATTATGCTCAATGTCGCAGTGTTCAATATTGCAGCGCAAACTGCTGCTTATTTCGGTCTAAATTATATGCAGGCTTCTTATTCGCCGAGCGTCCTCCGTAGATTGGAGTGATTGGCTTTCCGAAGTATTTTAGATGGAGAGACCTAGATATCTTGGAGTGTGTATACGCACAACGCGGAGCTTATTTTATCAGTATGATAAGATCGAATACTGAGTTTGAAGTTCTAAACGAATCTATTCTAGGGGACTCGATATTTGGCGAATTTTGCGAAGTGTGTGGGTTGTGGAAATAATTTAATTCGCGATTGGGATTGGTACGCTGCGTATTCTTGATCATATAGGGCTCGCGTGATCAATGGAATTTTGCAATTGGAAGGTGTCATGCATGCGGCCTGCATGCGGCAGCGGATTCAGCGCCGTCGCCTACGGGTTATCGGGCTTTGTGATTGTTATCTTTTTGTTACCCGTGGTGCGCGCTGTATTTCATCTAATTAACGGTAATCCGCATTCGCGTGATAAAGATTTTGCCGATACTTTCCAAGTCGAGAAATGCGCGTAAATTAGGTCCTCGCGATAATTAAGTTGTTGACAGTAATTTGAATCCTCTCTTGCATAATATTTTTCAGCACTACTTCGAAGGCGGGCTCCTCTCTTTGTATTAGTTTAACGGGCTCTCAGTTCGACATCCAGACATTTAAGGCAGAATTTACGTTTTTAATGCGAGCGCAATAACTGTCCTGTGGAGCGAAGCCGGCGTTGTCTGTAACCATCAATAACAAAAAGAACCAAAAAATATAACGGCACCTAAATTTTTGTTTTTAACAAAACACAAAGGAAAAGCACAGCAACGCACACGACCCGTCGCGGAAGCCGGCGGGTGCGCTCAAGGTCAAAGCGGACGCGCCTCAGAAAGAAAACACAAAGAAAAGCACAGCAATGCCGATGCTTCGTCACGGAAGCCGTCGCGAAGCCGGCAGGGTTCGCCGCGCCTGCGCAGTGGGGGAGCCTGGTGTCATAGCCGGAGCGCCGTGTGCAAAAGGTGCACCGGGCGCGCTGCTTCTAAGAATGCAGCTGCGTGTAGAAATGCTTTCGCATTCCTACACCACTTTTTTATACGTATATATCTTTAACACAGACGATCAACTGATCATGGACTGCCGGAACGAAGTTGGCGAGACGCACGAGTTTGTAGAACCGACCGAAGAAGAAAAGGCGAGTGTGGACAAATATATATAAAAAAATGTCGCTACATAAGCTCCTAAATGAAAACAATGCGAACAGAAACCGACGGAGTGGAGGAGACGAGAGCCCGAGTGCGTGCTCCTCCTCACCCTCAATTTCTACCCGCATAAGTCAATACGATAAGCTACGCTTCAGAGCACCGACACTTCAGCCGTGGATGGATGGCTGGATGCCAATGAGTGTACCTTTCGTAACGGGCGGTAGCTTGCGCCACCTAGTCATTTTGGCGATTAAAATCGCGGTTGCCTGTTATCTGAAGCTTTGTGTGAAATCGGAGGAAACGTTTTTTCGTCCCTCAGAAAGGTTAAAAAAGTAAGCGACAGAGAAAAGCGATATCGTCCGAGCTTCTTGACACTGTACCTAAATCTCTGAAGGTCGCACTTTTTCTAAATGGTAACCACATATACTGCGTTTCACTTTACGTCCAGCCGAAGGCGAAGCTACGAGCTGATGGGACCAATCAGGACGGCGTCAAAAGCGCACCGTCATGGTGTTCGTCGTGTTCATGTACGTGTTCCATTATCGCTGAACTAATCATAAACAGGAAAGGCCTATACTGTCGAGACCGGTTATAACGGAGTCAACGGGAATCGGAAATCACTTCGCTATATCCGTTATTTCGTTATAACCGACTACGGTTATAACGAAGTGAAAAAGAGAACGGGAAGTCGTGATGGCTTCGCTGTAGCCACTATTTCGTTATAACCGACTTCGGATATAACGAAGTGCAAAAGAGAATGGGAAATCGTGATCGCTTCGCTGTAGCCGCTGTTTCGTTATAACCGAAAAGAAGAAGAGATACCTGGTGCTATGGAGAATTTTCGTTATAACCGACTTCGGTTATAACGAAAAAGTGCAAAAGGAAATGGGAAATCGTGATGGCTTCACTGTAGCCGCTATTTCGTTATAACTGACTTCGGTTATAACGACGTGCAAAAGGGAACGGGAAATCGTGATCGCTTCGCTGTAGCCGCTATTTCGTTACAACTGATTTCGTTATAACCGGTCTCGACAGTAGTACGCTGGAACTCAAGAAGGTAGGGCGAGGGAAAGGAAGGCCGGGGAGGAGGAAGCAGACGGAACGCTGGAGAGAGGAGGAGGTTTATCCCTCTCCTCCCCAGCATACCATCTGCTTCCTCTTCCCCGGCCTTTCTTTCCGTCGGCCTATCTTCGCTGCGTTGAAACAGACTGTAGTGACTTCCCCTTTTGACACTGCTTGATTTGTCCCATGAGCGCGTAGCGTCGGCCGCGTCTGACTTAAGCTGAAACGAAGAGTATTTCCAGTTGCACCCGCCCGGCACTAAGCACCACAATGTCGGCGCCTACAACATAATTGGGAAATGGAGTGCCAGTACTCTAAGCGTGGCTTATTTATCGGGTTCCGTGTTTTCGGTGTTCATTTATTTATTTTGAAAGTCGGGAAAAAATTTTTTTTGTGTTTTTTCCTGACAAATTTGGTGTTGTTATTTACCAACACCAAATCTGCAAGAAAACTAAACACAGAAACACCCCCAAATTTGGATAAGAAAATAGACACCGAAAACAGGGAACCCTGCTTATTTAGTAGCTCTAAAGAGAACCTCGTACGAGACGACAGATGAGAACGGTATTTTTCAAGTAGGTTCAGTTTTCTTTTGACAATATTTCATATTGGAGGGTACTTACGAACGAAAACGATAGTTTTAAAATTGCCACAAGTCTCGAATTCCCATACAAGCGCTTTCGAAACTACCCCGAAAAATTCTAAACTAGCCAATAAGGCTTCGGACACTACATACACTCTTTTCTTTTTTTTGTGGACAAACAATAGATCCCCTTTTCAAAAGTTCGTCAAGCAACACTGGCGGGTGCTATATTTTGGGCGTCACTTTCCGCACAAAGCCTGTGATTGGAACCGAACTCGCGCCGAGCGCTGACGCGGCACTCGTGTCAGATGCGTTTGAATTCGAGCACGCGCAGAACGCTGACGCGGCGCTCTCGTCGAATGCATGCGTGCCTAAAATATGGCGCTCACTGACAATCGACGCATATCTGTACTGGATGTCTCAGAATTTTAAAAAATGGTCCATTGAAACGTCACGCTCACCCGGTTACCAACAATAGATATATAGGGCGGCTAACAGTGGATTTAAGCTGTAAAACGAGCCAAAATAATTAACGCCTGCACATAGAACGCTCAAACTGTCGACGAATGCGCTTTGATTTGGTGCATTTTAGCAGATAAAATTATCCCTTTTCTAGAAAAAAAAATGCATAAACGAACTTGGCAAGGTCAACGGCGGACAGATGCGCAGACGACCGTGTCAGCGATGCTTTGTAACGCGTGGCGCCATCTCTCGATAGGCGCCGAAAATGAGCTTCCTTGGCCTCACACAATCCGTCAAACAACGCTCCGAGTTTAAAGCCATGTAATACCAGCTTAGACGACAAGGACTCAAGGACTGCGTTTTTCACCTTCCAGACGTTACGAGTTGTGAATCCATGCAGTGCCGCCTATGCGGAGAGCAAGTCGGCTGCTTCTTGAGCCGGAGTTTCTTATTGGCTTATTGAAAAAAAAAATACAGTCGGTAGACTTTAAAGCATCTCGCATTGAGATCTACCCACTATTTGTTTCAATCTTTTCTTGCAGCGTCTCGCGACAAGCGCGACGCTAGCACGCAGCGACGCCAAGACCAAAGCGTCTGCCATTTTGAAGAGGCTCTCGTCGAGCTTTAGTGTGATTTTTTTACCGCGTGGGGCGGGTCGGGGTATCCACTGAAGATGCGCATGCCTCCTCTTGTAGGTGGTACTGAGTCATGCCCACGCTCGTTTCTGTTTCAGAACCTGACAGAAGTGCTGAGAGAGATGGCCGAGTGCAAGAGTGAAACCGATGAGAAGCTAGCACCAGAGACGTTTTGCAGGGAGCCTTACGTAAGCGCGCACACCAACGGCAACCCCGATGTTACGCGCCTTCGCTCGCTCTATTTTTTGTTTGTTTTCACATAAAAAGACGTATTGATAATGTGAGACAAGGAGATAGTAAATACCATGTTATGCGGGGCCCAAGTTCGTCTGCTTCTTTTTGCGGGGGTTGTGGGGACGTCAGAACGTCGAGCTCTGATTGGCTCCGATTGAAGGGCAGTGGGTAGACCTTGAAACAAGCTGCCTTGAGGTCTGTCCTTCAGTCAGAGTCGATCAGAGCTCGGCGTTCTGGACGTCTCCACAACCCCCGCAAAAGAAGCAGACGAACTTGCGTTCGGCATACCCGGCGTCAACTGTTTTGCGCTACATCTTCAAGGTCAGCGTATCTTCCACAGCGCTCCAGCCACGCACTATTCCGAGAGCCCATGTCTTCGTCTTGTCGATTCGTCAGTATTGGAGCGCAGCGGAACCTACGCTAGCCTTGACAACGGAGCACAAAATAATTGACGCCCCGCATAGAGTGCGACATAAGAAGACATTCCGTCATATGGAATGAGAGTACGATAGCACTTGAGTGAGTTTTTTTTTATAGGTGCAGCTCTTTTTTGTCGGAATTTAGTGTACACATTTCCCCTGATAAATTTAGTAGAAAATTGTTTGCGTCACGTTACGTGACACCGTAATCAGTCCCTCGCTGAATTTAGCGGGAAAAAATGTCGCGTCACGTGCCGCCGTGACGTCACGTGATGACGTCACGTTACCTCGTGTGCGTCACTTCGGGTCACGCGACGTCATAATATCACGTAACGCCACGACTTAAAACTGCGACGCCGATTTCCGCCCGATCACATAAGCATCATAGACATCACACGCTGCCATATACGTTTTATTTCAATATAAAGCTAAAACCACCTTGTACACGTAACCGTATACCATATGTGTGGACATTGCCAGATTGAACAACGCAGCGCGTGACAAGGCCCGAGGATAAAATTCTCCGAGGTCCGCCATTGTTTGGATATGGATTCTGAGCTTGTATCGGACAGAAGGTCTGCGTCCCCCTTCGGCGTGAAATCGGTTCAGCTTCCTCGTACTGGGAACGAGTGTTGTGTCCGCGTTCCACGAGGACCTGGATCTAATCAGCGTTCGACGACCGCAGTATTTTGGTTTAATGGTATTCTGAGAAAAGAAAAAAGAAAGTCTATTGCCATGCTCACGATGTCTCGCGAAGTAAATATTTTTGTATGCCTCTGTTTCAGTTTCTCACACTGGGAACTTGTTACTTGGGTAAAGAGAACCTGAGAACGAGGGTAAGTGATTCTTCTTGTGTGTTTTTTAGTATTTATTTTACTCGCTTTTTGCGTCGTGTTTGTAGGTCATTCTTTAAGCATATAATATCCGAAGTCCATGAAAGAGGGGACTTTTGACATTTTAAATGGTCGTCCCAATTCGATTTTACGAATCAACTTTGTCAACATCGACACCAGCTCTCTGTAGAAAAAGAATGATTGAAGTAAAAAAAAATAAAAACTGTCTTTCGCACACACTCGTTTCTAGAAAAAATATATTTTTTGTTGGTATTTTCAGTTAGAGGTTTGTCGAAGTTTGTAATCAATATTAACGTCAGACGAGATCTGCCTGTGTTCATGGTAGATTTGTTTATGTCACTTCAAACAACACCAGATGGCTTTTCCTCGTTTTCGTACCATCGTCGAGTTAATCATCTGACATTTCCTGTCAAAACAATTCAAAATTTTACTATAAAAAATCCTCTAAAATGTCCCCCACACTTTGTTTTTAGATTGTGGAGAAGAGTGGAATAAATCAGGAGGCGCCACTTCATGATGTCTTCAGTATGTTTCAAGTGAGTTGAGCAACAATACTGGTGCGCATTTCATAACAAGCATTGAGAGTCTCCATTAATTAACCATGCCGTTTTAAATGCGAGCAGAGATTGAACGCAGCAAATCTTGCTTACTGATATCAACAAGCAAACAACAACAACAGCAACAATAACAACAACAACAACAACAACAACAACAACAACAACAACAGCAACAGCAACAGCAACAACAACAACAACATATTCTTTACCATAAAAACAAAAACAAGAAAACGTGTTCTTAAATGTGAAGCTGACGTAGCAGCCGGTCCTATGATAATTGTCGGAAATATTAACCTAGTGAGGCTTTAGCCGGCCCGATAATATGCATTGTATAAATGTATATGTTACGAATAAAGCTATTTAATTATATTTTATATTATTTTGACTACTGCGATACATGTAGTGCGTACCTCGTGTTTGCGCTCACTGCCTCAATAAGTTTCTTTAGATAGCTTTTGTGCGTTGCTTACCTCCTCCACACCTGCGATTATTTGTAGTAAAGCTGCGACCTCTGTTCTTTTGACTAGTTACGCGTTGAAGTAGTGTTATCGCTCGAGATGCTTAAAAGCCGTCATAAGCCAACAGTCACAAAATTGTAATAGTCATTCTATGAAATGGCTGCCGTTGCGAAACGTCGCTCAAAAAGAATAACTGCTCGCAACATTGGCCACCCAAGAACACCAAAAACAAATCGTTAAGCAAAAAAGAAAGAAAGCGCACAAAAATAGTTACTCTAAAAGAAGCCTGCGCGTCTACTTTCCCGCACGACACTCGGAGAGCCAGTCACCGCAACTTACGGAGGCAGCTCAGTGAATGACGATGCCGAAACATATGTTTAGACCAAAAAACGCACTCTGAGTTGTGACAGTAAGCAATGCAATTTTGCATTGCTTAATGTCACAACTCAGACTGCGTTTTTCGCTCGCTTCGCTCAAGGACGCACTTCGGATGCTCAAACTCTCGTTCAGCAAAGCAACTGTCAAAAATAATGCTAAAAGATTAAGATTTCCGCCTTATAAAAAAAAAAAAAAAGAAAACCCATTAAGCTACAAGTATTTTTTCAGACTGCTGTTATCAAGAATCCTCGGGAAAGCAAGAACTGTCGCATGAAGAGATTTTCTCTCCTTTTTTTAGACATCTTGAGCTCGATTAATTCCCGAGTGAATTGGTCAACAGAAACGACAGTGTGCTTGCTCTCGTAGGAGAGGTTTCATTTTAATTCTTGTTATCACATCAGGAAAGGGCCCAGAATAGTCCTATAAACAAATACAAGCTGATAATGTCATTGACTAAACTGCGAGTTTGCAATAAAACAAAAAGGAAAAGAAAAGAGAAGAGCACGAGGTTCCTTTTTACAAAAATCTCTTAACCCCCGCCCTGGGGGGCCTTCATGAAGCCCCCTGCCCCATCCGTAGGTTGGCCCTCGTCCTTCCGGGGGTGGGCTATCTGGCCCCCACATTCAAATGAGTTTGAGACCCCTGAGATAGAGTGTAGGACGAGGAATTTGTCGGTCGAGGATGTTAAAGTCACTTGATCCTGGGAAAGTGGCGCCACTGCCTTCCCTGCCTGCTAGCCGGACGGAAACAAATACCAACCAACAGACGATCAAACCTCGCAAAGTGATTGGCTGATCTGTCTCAGTTGCCTTGGCGAGCTCCATTTCGGTCCATTCAAATCTCTGAACCTTTGAAAGGGGTCGTTGTAAACCGCTCGCGCCAAGGTCACCATGGAGGATCATCGTACTGAAAGCGTGCGTGCTTATCTCCAAAATCTCTTAAAGTGATACTGCTCTTCTTGCCTATTTGAAGAGAGAAAAAGTATTTTTCAATGTCTTCAAGTACATACGTCGCATGCGGTGGCGGTGACAAGATGTACGCTTGTTTCGCCAGTGTATGGCTATCCAAATCTAAGTATGCAAGAAACGTCTCTACAGAGGTACGCGTCACCAGCGAATTTATATCGGCTCGCCAAGAGTGGAGAGATCCAAGAGAAACTGCTCGTTCCATGAATCAAAATGGCGACCATGCGGGGAGCTTGGCGCTGCATTCCCCTGATCCAGTTATTGCAGTTTGTACTAGAGAACCTAGAATTAAAAAAGGAAACAACTCAAACCATGAAGAGCATGCATTCCGAGGATTCAGAAGACAGCCTTAAATACGTAGCGTACAAGAGGTTATGAATCTCATTACGCTTTCAGCGGACTAACATCTAGAATGTTCTAGCTCCGTTTCGGTGCCTCTCTTTAACTTCTTTCTTCATGAACCACCAAAAGGTCGCCATTAGATATTCACTCAGGTCAATGCTACTAGGAGGTGTCAGTTTGGAAACTCGCTTCCCGGCGTGGCGCCGTTTCGTAGAGTGCGCGAAAGGCATGCTGTGGTCTCTCTATAGGATCGACTCTTCGTGGTGTGTCGTTGTTGTCGTTGTTGCTCGTGTTTTCGCTCGTCTCATCGGTGGCTCCTCATAGGCCCGTAAGCGTTCTTTTCTTGTGCCGGGAACTTTGAATCCTTCTCCAATCAAAGAGAAAGCATGAAGACCCGCTACGCTGCCGGCTTTCGCAGTGGGTGCCTCACATGCGTGCAAAAGGGACGACAAGCGCCACTTCACCTCTTCTTTACAACTCCGAAGGATGCTGTGTGCCTGAAGGTATGGCAGGACGCGATCTCTGGGAACATTTTCACGCTCACATCAAAACAATATGTGTGCGATTTGCATTTGCAGCTCGTCGACATTAATCGTCCTTACTCGCACGTCACCAATTGGAAGACGGTTTTGATGGCCAGGGGCCAATGATCATTAAATAAAGACGCTGTGCCATGTCTGATCCCGAATGTCCCCGCACATCTCTCGAAACCAACCACGAACAGCAGCAAACAAAAGCCCCCACCCCCTACACTTTGTCATAACCTATGATGTGACAATAACAGATGGACCCGAAGCAGACGGCGATGTCAGCACCCCAACAGGCATGCGCAATGACGTTCGGTGGAGTACTCCACGCTGCGCGCACAGAACCTATCTCCAGTAAAAGGGCTTTAAGATTTAATCTTACGCAGAGCCGTGTATTGGGAGAGTTTGGCCATACATTGGTTTGAATAGGCGAGCATCTCGGGGCCAACCGCAGGCCTCGAAACAGCCCCTAGCGGTGATCATGAGCTCTAAATATGCGACTCGACTAATTTAAGAAGTTTTAGCGTCGTTCGAGTAAAAATGTATAACTCTTGGTCACTGAAAATGTGGCGCAAGTGCGGTTTTCGTCACGCCCATATTCAACGGTAGAATAAACGGACGTGCGCTCCAAACCAGGCCCTACTTGCTAGAAAGAGCATCTCCGCTGAGACTGGGGAAAGACAGCACTGCCAAAACCAGCGCACGAGCTGAGCGGGACTCAAGCCGCGTCTCAAGGCGCTCATGCGCCTCAACATTTGCACTGTTTTCTTTCAGCCAGTCTCCAGCGAAGAGCAAGCCGAGATTGAACGCTTCTATTTCACGCTTTAAATGTCGTTTGAAATATTGTGACGTCTCGGTCTGCTGATTGGTCGGCGCTGTGTCGCCCTTTTAGTTTACGCTCTCACCGCGGGGGCATTATTCGACGCTGGCGGTGGCCTTTGCTCCGCCCATTGGCCAAACTCTCCCAATGTACGGCTCTGATCCCAGGAAAGATGGGTAGAGGAAGAAGAAGAGGTGTTGAAGTGATCGAATGGAAGCTACATTGGCTCTGCGAACAAGGACCAATACCTGCGGAAACTTTTACTTCGAGACACGGAGCAACGTTTGCATCGCGTGCCCAAAGCCACCAGGAGCACGCGGATACCGATTTCTTGGTCGTAAGCGCACAATTTTCATTTTCTGGTCACTTCAAGTTTGAAGCGGGGTGCCCCGCTAACCCTAAGCCATAGGCGAGGGCCACGACTACGGCGGCCACATCGCTCGTGATGGAGTCCGCAGCGGCCTGCTCAAGCGTTGATCGAAACCACCAGCCGCACACCGCCAACGCTGAAGAGGAAGAAAATGACATGCGCATGTTGCAAGACCCTCCAAGTACCACCGGCGACGAAGAACACGACATGGCACCCTGGATTAAAGTCACCAGCCGGGCTATTCGCCGCAAGACGCGAGCCAGCCTTGCCACGCAAACTCTCAACCTATCGCCGCCAAAGCCGGCTCTTCGACCCAGCCGCCTGGTGCTCAAGCCCAAACCTCCACCCCTTCCTGCTGACGACTTCAAATTGGCGATCCGGCCTCGCAATGGTCTCGTGCTGAGCAAGGTGAGTCCGATGGTACTTTCAAACAGTATTATGCGAGAAGCTAAGCTACGTCCTCAAGAGGCAGACATCAAATACGCGTCAATGAACAACAGAACATTCTAGTAGCAAGCACACCCTACCAATCTACAGCCTCGGTGCTGAGTAAGATCCAAAAGCTAACTATTGGTGAAACTACTTACGCAATTGCGTCATATGATATCTCCCCTGACAACTCGTGTAGAGGGTGATACACTCGAGAGAAGAGGAAGCCACCGATCGAGGAATTATAGGAGGCCATCTCAGCCCCTAGATACGAACCACTCACTTGCCGCCGACTCGGGGACTCAGACACCATCCTCATCACTTTCACAGGAAAGAAAGTCCCTTTCCTTATATACGTAGGCGGAGTGGAAACGAGGTGCTTTCTCTACAAACGCACCGTCGCCTACTGCTACGTCTGCCATCAAACTGGCCACCGCGCGGACGTCTGCCCTTACCCGCCAGATGTGCCGACGTGCAAGGACTGTGAAGCCCTACTTACCGCGGAGCGACACTAATGCAAACCGAAATGCTCTCTGTGCAGCGGTGAACACCGCACAGCGAGCAAGGCCTGCCCTGGGCGCTTTCTGCCGCCCGTCAACCGGCGAAAAGAACAGACGTCGATCGGCAGGCGGAGGTCGAGAACTCCCTCTGGCCAGCGAGGGGACCCCTCATCAAGATCTTCCACCGCCCGGTCCCGGTCCCGATCTCGTAGCTACCCACGTTTGCCCCAGGACAGGAGACGCCGCAGTTCGAGGTCCCGGTCCCGCTCCAAGACCCGAGGAAGGACGCCGAGCACCCAGGAACGAATAGAAACTCAGCAATCTACGCAGGTGAGCTGGGCGCAGGACGCTCTCTCGTAAAGCTCGTTCCCCTCCCCTACCCAAGGATATGCTTAAACAAGTTCAAACGCAGAATTTACGTCTACAAGAGGAGGATACAACACTTAAAGCTGAACTTGCCGCACTGAGAGAAGAATTATGCGCCCTTCGTAATGAAATCAGACAACCGACACAATTACCATCCGCTCCCGAGAAACGCAAAAAGATAGAACGCCCCACTTCGAAACCGTTAGAACCCCCTTCCCTGTCCCCGACTGCACTAAGCCCACAACTCACAGAAATCACCCTGCAACTCGCAATCCTTATGCAACTTATGCAACAAACTAACGTGCGCTTGGATAACCTCGAAGCTCAGAACCCATCTCTTCCCGGTCGTCTCTCACGGCGTGACTTGAAGCCTTACAGTCGACCCGCTCCCCATCCAGAGGAGCTCACCTGCCACGATGGCAGCAAAACGGAATAATAATCAAGCTCTTCATCACAAAACCACCATATGGCAGTGGAATTGCCGCGGATTCAAAAACAAGTTCGGTTCACTCTCTCAATTCATTGCAGCATCTACCTCTCCTCCGGATGTCATATCACTACAGGAGACCGATTCTCCCGCTCGTCTTCCCGGCTACGTGACGTACGGAGAAGACACCGGAAAAAAACTTCATACTCTGGTTAGCAAACGAATTACTGCTATTCAACACGCTCTTCAACAAACAGAACAGCTGGGAATCCCGCTCGAGCTCATCCCGCGTGCCAAGAAACACGCCCACAGTCTTTTCATCTTAAATATGTATTGCAGACCCAAATGTAAAGATCCTAGTATCCAACACGTACTCCTGCAGGCCATCCACAAAGCGGGAAGTCAGCCTCTCCACATAATGGGAGATTTCAACGCGGCCCACCAGCTCTGGGGCTATGCGTACTCCAATAAACACGGTAATGCCTTGCATGCACTCATCGCAAACAATGACCTTACCCTTCTAACTAACCCTGCCTCCCACACCCGCATGGGCAATAGCGTCACCAATGACACTTCGCCAGACTTAACTATCACTAGCCACATCCCTCACGCGGACTGGGAGCACCTCGGAGAATATTTGGGAAGCGACCATGCCATTCTAGCCACTACTATATACGGCGCAGAGTACAAAGTCAAACTCGGCAAGGCACGCCTGACCGACTGGACCAAACTCCGAGATGAACGAGAAAAGAGACTGAAAACGACAGATCACCCCCCGCTTACTCTGCAAGAGTGGGTATCTCGTCTCGTCCAAGATGTCCAAACCTACACTAAAAATATCGAAACGTCCACCACCACTCCATGTGTGGACACTAGGCTTCTCCACCTTTGGGAGGCTCGCCGCAGTCTAATTAAACGCTGGAAGAAACAGAAGCTCAACCGCAAGCTAAAAAAACGTATTGCGAGGCTCACAGAAGACGCGGCACTGTACGCCTCCGAATTGTGCAAGGAAAACTGGCTTGCCCTCTGTGACGGAATGTGCGACACCCTTAGTACCTACAAAACCTGGAACCTGCTCCGCTATCTTATTGACCCGGCCAAGAGCAAGACGACGTCCCAACACACTATGGACAAAGTCATCCATCAACACGCAGGAGACACACGCCATCTCCTCGCGACTCTCAAGACCCGTTACCTCCCTACTTATCCCACGGAACCCCTTCCCCCATACTCGGGAAGCCTGAATCCGCTCCTAGACGCAGGACATCCATCTGCATGAAGTTACGGATGCTCTTGCCAAGATTCGCCGCAACACAGCGCCCGGATTAGACCAAGTTACTAACAAGGCCTTGGCCAACCTGGACAACCCTTCCCTTCTAGAACTGACTGATTATCTATATGACATCTGGCAGACGGGAATCCTCCCTGAGGAATGGAAAACTGCGGAAGTTAAACTGATACCTAAGCCGAACAAGCCACCCAGCACTGACAATCTTCGACCCATTTCCTTACGTCGTGTGCAGAGAAACTGTTAGAACATATCGTCTTAAACAGCCTGCAAGCATATCTTGAAGATCACGATAAGCTCCCAGTGACAATGTTTGGCTTCCGCTCGCATTTGTCGACGCAAGACGTTCTACTCCAGCTTAAGGAAGAGGTAATGCTGCCTGCTACGCGCAACTCACCCACAGCCATTCTTGCTCTAGACCTCAAGGGGGCATTCGACAATGTTAAACACACTGCCATCCTCTCACAACTTAATACCCTCGACTGCGGCCATAGAACCTACCAGTACATTAAGGATTTTCTCTCCGGGCGCAGAGCGATACTGAAGGTGGGAGACCTCGCCACAGACCCAGTCCTGCTTGGCAGCCGAGGTACCCCTCAAGGGGCCGTACGCTCACCTTTGATATTCACCATTGCGCTCATCGGTCTCCCTGCCCTCTTCGACTCCATTCCCGGCGTACATCATGGCATATATGCCGATGACATTACGATCTGGTCCGGCACGGGATCCTTTGGGGAAATCGAGGAGCGACTGCAAACGGCGGCCGATGCGGTCAGTGATTATGCCAAGTCATGCGGCCTCCAATGTGCTCCACAGAAATCAGAACTACTACTCGTTTCTCCAAGAAAGAAAGGTTCTCTGGACCCACCCAATGTCACCATCTCTATGGAGGGCCACATCATCGTTCCATCTCCGCATATCAAGATCCTCGGTATGACCTTTCAGGCCGACCGCGCGAACACCATCCTGATAAATAAGCTCAAACACACCACAGACCAAGTCACCCACATGATCCGACGTATAACCACCAAAACGAGGGGTATGCGCGAGGTCGATACGGTTCGCCTAGTCCAGGCATTCATAATCTCCCGCATTACGTATGCCATACCTTATGCAGTCCTAACCAAGACAGAACTCTCGAAGGTGGATGTAATGATCAGGAAAGCCTACAAGCAGGCCCTCGGACTTCCCGTCAGCACGGCCACCGACAAATTGTTAAAACTCGGCCTACACAATACAGCTGACGAGCTCATAGAAGCCCATCTTTCCAGCCAAAGAATGAGACTGGGAGCCACGGGCGCAGGAAGACTTCTTCTCTCTCGACTGCGACTCACAACCCCTCTACAGCATCCTCCTTCTGAAACCACGACTCTCTCTCACGAGGTCCGGAGACACCTCTCCATCTCACCGCTCCCCCGCAACATGCACCCCGTGCATCATGCGGGACGAAGGGAGGCGAGAGCCCAAGCCATATACAAACGCTATGGCCACGAACCAACCACCGCATACACGGACGCGGCCTCTTATCCCGGCATAAGAGCCATGACAGCCGTCGTCGTCCAACAAAATCACCATGTCAGCAGCATCACACTACCAAGATACGAACCCTTACAAGCGGAAGAGGCGGCCATTGCTCTTGCCATCGCGCAAACTACAGCCGAAGTCATCATTACCGACTCGCAGCACGCGTGCCGTAATTTCTCGAGAGGAAGAATCCACCGTACAACAGAACGGATCATCTCCCAACACCCGCCGGATAGACTCATCACTATCATATGGACACCCGCCCACTCCGCTGTACCAGGCAATGCAACCGCCCACCTCTTGGCCCGAGAGTTATCCCGCCGGGCCCTGGGAGACGAGCAGGAGCGGCCGGTCCCATTGGTGACATATCAAGAGATCACGCAGCACTATAGGTTGGAGCGACGTGCTAGTCGCCGCGGGAGTTAACAGCTCCACTGAGCGCGCGTCTATCGCGAGGGCGCTTGACTGGCGGCACGATTCGCCTAGAGGCGACGTCATGCTGAGTCCGCGATGAGGGAACCTTCTACCCATCCGAGACCGTTGCTATCATCCGCCTGCAGGGCTGAGCGTAGTTCGAATGAAACGGGGAGATGATTCGCAGAAGTCAAGATCGCCGAGTACGACTGTGATGGCTGCTTCGACTTCGACGAGAACGAAGCGCTTCATTGTCTCTTCCAAGCAGTCATCTGATGTCGTGCCTCGGTAGAGTCTTGACTTCTGCAGAATCATCTCCGCGTCATTCGAACTACGTTAGCTTGCAGCGGATAACAACGGCTTCCGCGACTTGAACGCTGCAGACCGGCATTGCAACCTGTCCACGCTCGCATGGACTGGCGCTCCCGACGTCATCTCGAGGTTAGCTCTATCGCAAGCCACCAGTCAAGCGCCCCTCGGAAAAAACGCGCGCTCGCGCGGAGCTATTAACGCCCGCGGCGACTGTACCTACCTACCCCCACATAAACAACTATCGAAAGAGCAGGAACGACATCACCGTGCCCTACAGACTAACACCTTCCCCCATCCCACTAAATGCCATATCTTTTTCCCCACCCTCTATTCCCCGTTATGCCGCTTTTGCGGAGCCCCTGGGACCCTCTTTCATATGGTAGGAGGATGCGACCAAAACCCCACCCAATCGTCTAACCCCTTCCAGTCTTCATACGAGCTTTGGGAGAGAGCACTGACCAGCTCCAACCTCGATGACCAGCTCATGCTCGTGTCGAGGGCTGTGGAAGCAGGGAAAGCTCAAGGCGTCTTGGACTAAGGACTCCTCCCCATCGCTTTCTCATAATAAAGATGTTTATTCTCTTTCTGATCTCAGGGCGACGGCAGCGCCACTGTTTCGCCAGCTACCGCTGCGGCCCGCGCTCCTCCGGAGAATGCCGCTCGAGCTCCCAAACTGACCCCATCTAGTGACGTTGGCTCAGGTCGTGATAGTTATTGAAGTGGCCAGACTGAATTTCTAAAAGGGTCTATCGCATTCTTACACGCAATGATTTGTAACCCTCAATGTTCTGTTGTTGTTTTTTTGTACCTCCAGGAGTGCGTAACTGCTCGTGCCAAACTTGTACATAAAGATGTGCTTTTGGAGTAAGTTCGATCTTTAATTGTACATTATTGCACATTTTGAGGAAAGTTAAAAAAAAAAAGCTAGTGGTGCACAATAACTCCGATAACGATTCCGCGTATGAACGCATAAACTACGTTTATTGCATGTGGTTGATTCTGCTACGTAAAAATCTGTTACATTCAAAAGCCGGAAAAAAAAATAAAAAGAGTGCAGTTTGCTCTTTTGGAGAACACGTGATCATTCAATCACGGGAGGCAAAAGAAGGATCCTAGCGAATGATGACGCTCAGATTACGATTACACTAAACAAACGTGATGTGCACAGGGAAAATGAAGCTGACGCTTCGCTTGCTTACAGTGTTCATGCCCGTGACATTTTGAAGATCTAATCGTGTTCTGAGTTTCGTCATTGGCTGAGATGCTTCTATCGCTCTCCTTGATTGCCTGACTCTGTGTTATGCACGAAAGTTAGCTCACATGCTATATTTGTTTAGAAGGTATGTTAGTCCCGTCGTCTCATTGATATAAATATTAGTTTTGTCGTCTAATAAATCGTATTTAATGGACTAAAATCGTCGAAGAAAGGCACATGTAGGAAATGTTCAGGTACTGATAGTATACTTTCTAGAGTGACGAAAATAACCCTGGAGAAGGGGAACAAGAGGGACAAAAGTCAAACACGAATTTTTTAGGTCGCGCATGAGTCACCTAGCTGTGTTTGGAGATTTGTGTTTGTCCTTTGTCCCTCTTGTTCCCCTTCTCCAGGGATTACTTTCGTCATTCTTGTCCAGCTCGCTTGCATCTTTGCATTTAATTGCATTATAATCACTTTCTAGGCATCAGTTTTTCAAATGTGACCCAACACATGCACAAACGAGCACGACAATGAAGACGTGATTGCATCAGAGCATCGAGCCTTTATGACGTAACCATGGAAAAGAAACACTTGAAATATTCAATTACTTGTCTCGGTTTGGCTGCTGTCAGAATCGTCAACTGCGAAAAAACAAGACCAGACAATGTCGGTTCATTTTGACATGCATTTATTACGTATTTTCTCGTCTAAGAAGCAAGGACAATTTTTGCCTGCTTAACCTAGTATGCCCAAAAAAAAAAAAAGGAAAGGGGAGAGAAGATATGAAAGCTTGCTGAAAGCTGAAAGGAGGGCGTTAAATGGATAATACAAATGCCCCCCCCTCCCAGCCAGAAAAAAAGAAGAAGATAATTTTATCAGCTTAATAATGAACTACGCAGTGCCGAATGCTCATTCTCTGTCCAAATGTAGCGCTATCAGTCAAAACCAAATTCTCAAGTTTTAGAACTAACCATTATCTTATTCAAAAGTTATAAGCCATTTTCTGAAAATTTTGGTGTTAAAATGAAGTCTAACAGAGTCCTTGAATACACAGAGTTAAGCTGCTACAGGTACCGAAAATTAGGCTAATTTTCGCATAAAAATTAAAAATAAAGTTTTTTATAGCTTTTGAATAAGGTAACGGTAAGCTCTGAAAGTTTGGCATCCGGTTCTGGATTGCTAGCATTACACTTGGGCCCAGAACTAGCGTTAGACGAAGCGTAGTTTATTTTTGCAAGAAAAAAAATATAACTCAATTTGTTTTTTTGGGGTGACACGTTGTAGATTATTAAACGAATTATATACTCACGCTGGAGCGCTCACACACCATACATATCAAATATCACGTAAAGTTACGATTTAACGTTAAAATAGGTGATATTGTTTATAGTGAAACCTTTATATATTACTGTCAAGAAAGCACTTACTTAAAAAAATAATAATTCCGCGAGCGCAGTTAATGCGTCGTGCCGTTCAGCTTTTCTTCTTCACTCAAATTCATCTGGTGCCTCTGCTCTCCCGCAATGCACATTGAAGAGCCGATCGGTGCAATCTTCGGTGAAATATCGGAAAATATGTCAGAGCTTTTAATACGTCGAGTCCTAACAAAAAAAATAGCCTGCGCTGTGGATTTTGTGCATGACGACGTTCCACCAGGGGTGCTATGCAAGACGGCGGGACGATGGGACCGAGACATCGCCGCGTGCTGCAATTGGTCAGCGGCGTGGCGCTGTCCAATCGCAGCAGGTGGCGATACCAAGGTCCCTTTGTCCCGACGTCTTGCATAGTCCCCTAGGCCCCAGTGTCACGGAGCAGATTTGTGTGTGTTTTTTTTCCAGGTCGAAGCATATTTTCAGCCACGTCATTGGCCAAGCGGCCTCGTAGATTGCAGCAATCGGCCCTCCCAAACTGCTTTGCGGAAAAGTCAGCGCTGCAGATTTGTTATTTATTCAGACTTTTGGAACCCGAGTTTCTTTTACTTTTGGCAGAGGACGTTAACTTTATATTTCGTGAGCTGTCCCGAACTGTCTTGCGCATAAAGGTAGAAGCCGCAGAAAAAGAAACAAGGTCATATATGCTGTTGCAGGAACCCATTAACTGTCTTCTTTTTAGATGTAACTTCGACCTCACACCCAATCAGTCATTTTTTACAACCTGAAATTGAACGCCGTTGGTCTCATTTTTTATTTTTTTTAGTTGTGACCCTAACTGAATGGAGGCACGTCTTCAAGTAATACAAGGTTATTCAGCGAAAGGTAAGACTGGGCACGTGTTCCTGGCAAAATGTTGAGTGAACCATGAGCGGTTTAGGGGGTTTCTAGAAGAAATGCTATGTTTTTCAGGAGATGGAAAATATTCGGTAAATATAAAATTGATCCGGGCAACGCTTCGCTCCGTCACGTCATCTAACTGCAAACCCTCCCCCCCCCTCCCCCAAGCCTGACCCAGAAATGTACCCCTGGGGGTGAGCGTGCTTTAGACTAACGAGATCACTGGTTTTAGTTTTGTGCTACGGAAGTACCGACAAAAGTTTAGGTGACTTGTGCGACAGAGATATACGATAACTATAATCACTGATTGCGGCTAGTATTCTTAGCTGTATAGTCATGCTAATTCTTCATTTAATCGCATTAAATTAAAATGACAGTGTTTAGTCAACAAAACTCCGCCTTCTTTATATAACCGGAATGTCGACTATTTTCTATTTTTTCCAGGTTCTCGCCATGATTAGTGATGCCGTTTTTCACCAACAATCTTTCTAACCGCAGAAAATTATAGCTGAAGAATAAATTGTTTAATAAAGATTTGTTTGTACGCGCTTTAAGAGTGAATTTTTATTTAATAACATACCCGTTTGGAATAAATCCTATATTTCTTGATATACATTCATATTAAGACAACCGTGCACAATTAACAAAGAACCCAATCGCTCATTTGCGTGCACCAAAGCATTCGCTCTCGAATAAACTGTGTGACATCATTTGAAACATTTTAAAATAAAACGACATTTGAAACACTATGCAAGGTACATCGAACATTTATATTGTAAATACGAAATCCCCTGAACAAATAAGAGCACAATCCACTAAGCAACGTGAAGTATCGTGAAGAAATAACAGTCTGAAATTTGCCTAAACGCGATTCGTTTGAGCGGAGAGGGGGAAGCATACACAGAAATAAGGCCTACTTTGTGGGGAAGGCTGGTGCAATGTGACGGGTTTTGGCAGGACATATTTTACGTTTGGAGTTGGGTTCCAGAAGTATAAATGGGAAATCGAACGCCGTGGAAGTTTCTAAAACCCTCAAACATTACGCATTACAATTGAATCCTGACAAAGCGGGATTTCGAATAACGCGAATGTGTAAAAGTTATCGTTGGCAGACGACAGAGGAAGACGCTCCGCTGTCACTTCCCCGTCGTCCCACACTCGCGCAGCGTGGGCAATGGGCGCGTTCAGTAGCGGCCCCGGAGTCAAGGAGTCTCTGACTCCTTCCACTGGACGGCCAAAAGTCACTTCCGGTGCACGTAACTCCGGGGCTTCGGAGTCAAGCTCCGAAGCACCGAGTCCGGAGACGGTGCACGTAGAGTGAAAGGAGCTAAAGATGACGTCATTTCCTGACTGGTGACGATTTCCGGCGAGAAAATCCAAAGAGCTCCGACTCGAGTCACTCCGTTTGGGGGCAAGGGAGGCGCTACTGAACGCGCCCAATGGGAACAACCGCCTTCTTTGTCCTCGCGCCATAAGCAAAAAAAAAAAGGATTTTTTTTCTCGCTGCGACGATAGTCAGCAAACGCCGACCCCAAAGCCCCTGCAAGGTGTCACCCGTAAAGCTATCGCTTTCAAAAGCTTGTGCAATTTATCGTAAAAAACCCCAAACCTTTTTGCGACCATGTATACAGACTGTCTTCTGTATGATGTACTATAGAGCGTGACAGCGGCTTTAGAGTACAGAATACGCTGGTACTCGCACGAATGCTCTGCAATTCTAGGAAATCAAGTGAATTCTAGGGAAGTTTTAGGGACTCTACTAAATTCCAGGGAATTCTAGGAAGTCGAGCCGATCGAACGTTTTGATTAGGTGATGGTGGCTATGTAGGCTGTGATCTAGTTTTTGAGCGCAGACTCGCAAACCGGTTGGTTTTCTCGTTAAGCGACATAATCTCCGAGGTTTTTCTTACATCCGTTTAACTTCATTGCCCAGAGTTATCATCTCACAGCTAGAGTACCTAGATCTGATAATGCTTGCAACTGCTTGATCCGGGTCACCTGGTTATGGGTGATCCCGATCCCATAACCTCATTTCACCTCTCGTCTGCGAGAGGGGAAATGGAGAGACTCCCAACTAGAGATGGCACAAGTTACAAAGAGGAAAAGCTGCCAAACACGAAGTACATTTCTTCGGGTGCGCACACGGTATTGTCAATGTTTAGTAGCAGATGCATTCGCTTACTGAGGCTCATTAGTTTGAGGTTGCGAGAAACTCACCGAAAAAATATGAAAGCAGGACAATACCCGTAATTATTTCTTGATTCATGACTCTTTAGAGATGCTGCGCTGAAGACAAGGAAATGAGAAACAATTATTGCATTATACACAACTGAAAATAAGATCACATGCACCCTTGCCCCCTTATCTCTTATCACCATACCAAAAAAAACAATGGGACCCTACATGCATTTTTCATAATGAAGACCCTACTGATAAATAGGCTGTTTGACCATGGTTGTGTGTCATACGATTTTCACCTTTCATTAAAAAAGTTCACATTTAGCGATATTATATTCATTTAAATTTTGCGCACATCTATATTACTTTGTGTGTTTTTATGCGTATATTATTGATAATATATTGTCTTGAACTACTAAAACTGTAAAGTCCCCTGATAAAACTTCATAATTTGCAAATATTTCTTCATAAGGGTTGTTCTATAAATAGAAAATGGGTCGTGTCTGAGCATAAGGTTCTTTTCAGTAGAGTTGCTACTAAACAATACTAAGGGCACTCGCCACTTCTTGCGATGTAGTGAAGCTTAACCCCGTACAAGGGCCGGACAGGCACAACACCAATTTCTGATTTTCGATAGGGATAGGGCACGGTGCTCTGTTTATATCAGTGTTGGGTAAAGTACATCTAAAAGGTACTTCAAGTAAAGTACAAAGTAAATGAGACGTGATGTACTTTAAGTAAAGTATTAAGTACACTGGGTGCAATGTACTTGAAGTAAAGTACTATAAATACAATGTACTTTCAAAGTAAAGTACAAGTATTTTAACACAATCTTTCATGATGCCCTTTCATTCCCCTATACAGTGATTTTTTAACTGGTATGCATTGCCCAGGGGTAATCAGGGGTGCATGACCTATTTTCAAAAACAGCGGCGAATATTTGATAAAGTCAAGTGGCCACAGAGTAGTTATTTTCAGGAATGGAGCCAAATTCAGAAGTCCCTCTTCTGAATTTGGCGCCCCTTGCACTGGATTGTTGCACCCAAGGGGGTTAAATGTACTAGGAGAGAGCATGACGTCAGCCCCGTAGCTTCCGCAAGCAATCCTCTCATAGAGAAGTGTCCTCTCCTTAATGAACAAAAAAAAAAACAGTGAGTGTGCAAGCGAGCTGGTGATAATTAATCATAATGTGACACCTGAGATTGGGGTGCGAAAAAATTAAGGAACTTTCAAATCGAAGGAAAAGACAAAAGAGAATGTCTCAAAACATTGTGACGTTCTCCTCTGTTGTCTTTTACTTCGACTTGAAAATTTAATTTTTCCGCACCACAGTCTCAGGTGCTACATTATGATTAATTTTGCTCTCCTAATATTTTAAACCTCCTCGCTTGCGCTGACCGACCGAGAAGTAGCGAGAGTTCAAAAAGCTACGGGAAAGCCGCCCCCAGAACAAACGGAGCGATGCGTCGTCTGCTCACGTTTCTGGTGAGAGTAGAATATCCCTCCCAGTATTTCTTCGGAGTTGACAAAGCATCATTTCGTGATACAAATTTAACAAAACCAAATTTGGGAATGTACTTTGAAGTCGGGAATTGTACTTTCCTCGGAAAGTACCAGAAAAAAATACTTTAAGTAAAGTACAAGTACATACTCAGAGAATGTACTTCAAGTAAAGTACAAGTTTCCTAAACCTACTTGAAGTAGTACTTTAAGTACAATGTACTTAAAGTAGTTCCCAACATATCCATATCCAGGGTTACGTTTGATTGCTACATGCTCTATTTTACGATACATATAAATGGCCTTGTTGTCGTCTATTGAGTTTTTGCGGAGCGGATGGTCCTTATTGGTAAGGCTTCCTCACATAATGTTTCCACAGAATGAGCGTCACTGACAGAACCGGTTCCTAGCTGGGCAAGTCGCACAAAATCCGTCTCGAATGTATTATGTGCCTTTATGTACAGTACTCTGCATTCCTCGCCGTCTGGCCCCAATAAAAGAAACACCGCTTGAAAAAAAAACAAATAACAACAACAACAACAACAACAACAACAACAACAAGAACAACAACAAGGTAACTAATTTAATGGTTGAGAGTAAGGCGGGATACTATCCTTTAACACGCTTATTGGCCACGTGGGAGGTGAACTAGCATAAATCGGCTTTCTGAAAAATATCCTTCTTTATAAAAATTAGCGTTGCCGTTACTAAAGTGTACCCCGAAAGTGCCATCTAGACATTTCAGAAGGAATGTGAAATCAGGCGAAAATAATGTCAATGCAATCACAAAATAAAACTTATAGTGACAAAGAGACAGCAGTAAAACGCCATAAAAACAGTTTGCGAAAAAAAAACAGCGTAACCTGTTTTAGTTTCTTTAGATGTTATACTGAGAACAATTGTAGGACAAGTTCAGTTCAGATGCCCCCACATTTGAAGATAACTTACGTAGGACTTCAACCAGCTTTACTTCTGTTTTGTCGAAACCTTCCTCCTTTGTAGTATATGATGTCTCCCTTAACGAACACATACTGGAGCAAAAACAAAAACAAAAAAAACAACGAAAAGGTGCTGATTTGATTGCAGAAACTAATACAGCGTTTTATTTTACAATTCATGAAATTTCTAATAGAAGCGTAATTCCAGAAAGTCGTAACATGCCGGAAACGTCAGGTGCGTCGGGTGAGAATTGGAGAGGGTTGATTACTAGGCTTTGAGGTTTCTTTTTAAACCTATATCTACGTGATTAACGGCCAAACTAGAAGCTACTTCATTTGAAAGTTTATAAAAGTCTCGGTGCAGAGAATAACATATTTTTTCATTCATTTATTGCTGTAAATTCCTCCTAACCGAACGTTTTTTCTAGTAGTAAAAAAAGAAAAGAGAAACATTCAATATGATAAAAGTTTGGTTTCTTTTTTAGCTTGATGTACTTATTTTCTGACCTCTTATGTAATGCCCGTAGGGATCTCAAGCTACAATAAATGAGGATGACGATGACGATAATATAAAGAGAAACTGCAATTGAGGTGCATATTGGAACGTATCAGTTTCATAAATAGCAGACATTGAAAAAAAAGATTGCAAACACACAGAGTGCTCATCAATAACTTGTTTATTGAAACTATTGGAAAGATGTACACATAACGTAAGCCGTAAACTGAGAAAAAATAATGATATTGTTCGTGCAAGTGCTACTTCATAAATTCAGTGACTTGAAAATAGTAATCGTTCTTTGTTATTATTCTTTCTCAATATTATTCAACTCTTAAGAGGCGTCATCTTCTAACAAGGACTTTAAGGGACTGCGATCCAGTAAACCCGTGCGCTAAGAAAGCTTTATCAAGATTGTGAAATATTTAGTCTCCTCAGACATTTTTTCTCTTTGTTTGGGACGCACCGTCAAGCACTTCCCGAGTCACAACGCGTATTACTTTTAGCTTGTTTCACCTTTACGTTTTTTTAGACGCACAATATTAGTCTTTTTCAAAGTCTCATTTAAAGAACTTCATTCTAGCTTCTACGACTTGGCTGAATTTCAACAGTGATTCGGAAACGAGAGCTCCTTTGCATGGATGTATTACAAGTTGGCTCATAAATTTATACTGTAGAATTGACCGTCAGGAGCTGTTTGAAATAAGAGTTTTGCTTGAAAGGGTGCCGTGTAGGCGGAAAGAAAACCATTAAGAACCTTGCCATTACCTTCTTCTTAAGGAGATTTACTGCTGTACAAACTGGCCTACATATTTTTTTCTTTTGCAGTTTAAAAGAGATGGATGACTTTGAAGATGCCTGCAGTATGGCGCCACCTATTAATCGAAGCTGTAATTACTTGGTCGTGCAGCCACTTCCGGGAAAGTTGCAGCCATCTTCTCGGAACGTAGCCAAACAGACATATAAGTGTTATGCCGAAGGTTAGCCGATGGTGGTCAGTGTGGAACAGGCAAGCATACAGTTTTCTTTTTCACATCATCCACCCTAATAATATACCTCAAGTGACTGAACCTCGGTTAAATTCTTCCATATGCTTCTATATCCTATTAAACTCCCGTGTTGAAAATTTTAATATTTTTCTTGAGAAAATGCTGTATTGTTGACGTAGACTATATATAATTGCTTTGTGAGGAACTCCTGAAAAGGCGTTTATAATTGCCGACACCTTCAGAAACCTAGGGCGTGACTTATCATGCGCACGCTTTTGCACATTGATTTTTTTTTTGCGTTATCTTATTGGCCAATCATTTGTTATAATCGCTGCCCACCAAACGATAATAAGGTGCTATGGATTAAGTAGTCGGTGACAAGAGGAAATATTATTCGTGCGTTGAAAAGCTTTCGCACAGACATATATTTCAATCATCGAAAGTTTAGAAAGTAATTCAAGCGCTGGACAGAGATAACCCAAATAAAAAATCGTGAATGAACCGAACCAACTTTTGTCCAAATTTTAAAACATATATCGACAACAAAATCAAGTTCTGAACCGTGTATGTCTTATTAGCTACTAATACAAATATAAAATAAACAAATTCTACGCGTTCCACTCCTACCGGAAAAATCCAGTATAACTTTTCGCTATCCGGCTTGTGGAACCGGAAATCTATCTGGACTCTATCTGGACTCTTTCTGGATTTTAGGTTTTCAGAAATTATTCCTTTGTCTGCAATCTGAGATTTCGGGTTTCCAGAAAGAAATTTCCGGTTCCATAATCCGGATAGTAAAAAGCTATACTGGAGTTTTCGGTAGTGGATAGATTATCCAGACGCCGACTTGGTAGCGCGCAGTTCCGGTCTCTCCGAGCCGAAGCATATGGCCTCGCAAATCAAGCTCTCCTTGTAACCCCTAATTCAGTGACATCGCAGTGGCAAGATTTCTGCGTAGCGGTAACAGAATGACAACGTCGATCATCAGAATCTGCGAATCACGTTTAACCAGAAAACCTCGGCTTTACGGATGGAAGCGGACGAAATACAAGGAACCCTAATCTTTTTATTTATTTATTTATTCCACCGCTGAACGATGAGAGCTTTCGTTCCTACAGCATCTCAGAGAGTTATTGACACTGATTGATTGAACAGGATCACAGCTTTCGAGAGTTCATTACCCTTCTACGTACACCCGCCGCTGCACCTGTGGGGTCGAACGTTGCACAAATTCATTACCGCAATAGTATAAGCGAGGCTTTGTTTGACACTGGCGGCCTCTTAGACGCATTTGTTCCTGCAGTGCGAGAATTGGATTGTCATCAAAATAAGGTGAGTCGCGCTAAACAAAAGAGGGACCTTGAATTTATTGCGAAAACGTTGTATTATCAAAGAACTAAAATCCTGAACAACCTCTGTCGCTAATCGTTTTTTTTAGTGGAGATGTTTATACATCCTTAAAATGTTCACAAAATTACAAACTAAGGTAGGATGTTCAAAGCTCAGCACGTGCATGTTTGTCGCTTTAGAAAAGCAAGCAAAACATGCGTCATAGGTAAAAACGCTGCAAGTATATACGTATACCATTGACTATAGAAGCACGTTTCCTCGATGGTCTAGGGGAGGATTTATAATTCAGTGTCGCGTATTGCGATAATGCATGATTGTTAAAATATTTCTGTGAGTTATTCTTTTGCGGTTTGTTGTTATCATCGAAGAAAGTTTTACTTCTTGCCGTCACCGTCAAAAGCGGAACCTTATAGGTCTCTAATTGCTGCATTGAGTAGCAGAGACTGTGAACTTTCTTCCAGGTTTGAAACGTTTCTCGCCTTTCGGTCGATGGCAAACGTGTATATATATATATTTCTGTTTGTGTGTGGAGATAAGTTGCCTCAAATTTTAAGGTGCGTTTTTGTTCGTTGATTGTACTTCCCTATTTGTTTTTGCAGAAGCGCATATTCAGTTTGACTAGGAACATGGTACGAGCAAGCATCATCGCTCCCGTTTTGATCCTGCTGCTTTTGGGTGAGTTCAAATTAAATGATACATTATGTGGCTGAGTTTCTCAAACATTTGAAGTAAATTTAGTGAACATTCTGGGTTAAATGACACGAATAAGTATGCACGTTACAGGTGTTTACGCATTGCGCCATAATACGTAGCTAACCACATAAACATGTAGACTGCGGGGCATACAGTCCCCAGAAACACGATAGCGCTGCATCCAATTTTGCGCGTGTTTTGCTCTCGGAGTCCAACACGAATTTTAAAGTTTGAAGGACTGAGCACACCCTATAAGAGGCTTAGTCAGGAGTGACTGATTTGCGCGATGCAAATGGTGAGCTCAAGCTATTCATTGCGCATGCTAGCGTTGTGGCGCTCCGCACACGAGAGGAAACACCTGATCTGAACACTCGTCGGAACGAGGGGTCCGGCCGTTATGCAGATGAAACGCATGTTTCGTCATAAAATGCTTTTTAACACTAAAGCATAGCTCTGGGGCTTTGCGTTTCTTGAAAAGTTTGACAGCTGATGTAATCGAGCATATATTAAAAGAATGCGGATATTGGCCCACGACTATTTTTTTTTTATTTGACAGCCTATGTGTGTTTTTTAAACAATTTCCCCAAATGCTGCATGTCTGTATCCGTGTTTATAAAAATAACAGTACGAAACCAGCAGTTGTGGAATGAAATAACCTATGTTGTAAGGGCGATAAACTGACGTCTTGTTCTTCACAGGAAAAGAGAAAGCACACCAAAAAATATTCGATCGCAATTTTTATTGTGTTTTTTGCGTTTAGGGTATATTTAGATATATTTACGACAGCATAATCAAGTGGCCTAAAACGCCCCCCCCCCCTCCCCAAGTGCTATAAATTATTCTGCACGACCATAAAATAGTTTACCTGAGAACTGTGTTAGTGTTCGTGAGGTATTTTTATATTTAGACGTTTCATGCCTTTTTTATTTTTCTTGTTCACATAAGTGTCAGTTGTAAGTCACCGTTCGTTTAGACACTTCAGGTCAAGCGTGGTTGTGTTCGGGCTGTTATTTGAGGGACATATAAAGTAAAGAACAGGAAGCCATCTGATCAAGCTGTCTCAACGTAGTGCTTCATACAGGCTCGTGCACGAGGACGTAGTTTTGACAGAAGGTTTTGTATCATTAAAAAAGAAACTCCAAAAAAGACAAAAAAAGAATTGAAGAAAGACAGGCTACAGCGCTCTGGTGTGTTCCGACTACACTTCCCTTTTCGTCTGTCCCATTTGAGCGGTATGATTTTTAATAAAAAAATACTGGCAACTATAGACCGATGACAAACAGTTTTGCACATGACTTCCAAGACGGCACGTAGCTAGGCAACCCTTTCGTGGTAGCCTGCGCGAATCTGACGTGACAATTATTGGACACTCTTTTCTCTTACTTTTCTCGGTGTCCAAGTACAGCTACCAAGTAATTTATTATAGTCGCTGACTACTTAAAGAACGTAGGGCGTGACTTATATAGTTCACGCCTATTGCTTTGTAATTGATTATTCGTTGTTCTTATCGGCTTATGCCACAATCTCCTGTTGGCCGAGGAGCGACAATGAGATGTTTAGGACTTGTCACGACCCTCGTTTTTTAAGCTTTCTTTGCTACGGCTTAGATTTTGCATACGTCTGCTGTGGACAGGAAATACAAATCACTCTGCGTAAATCCAGATGCCTTGACGCGGACAGGTTTTGTGCAGTTTGAACGGCTGGACGCGCCGCGGCCTCGGGTTTTTGTTTTCCCTTAGAATAGGGAGATGAAGATTGGTGGCTGCCTTCATCTGTCGACGTAGGTACCTGGCTCGCCAGTCGAGACAGCCGTCTCTGCTATCTCGGTGAACCCGGTATCTCGGTGCGCCGGCGGCTACGCCTCTACCCCCATCGGGGACCCGTGACTGCGCGACAGAGTGAGACGCGCCATGCGCATGCGTTCTCTCGTACGCGAGTTGCCCCCCCCCCCCCCCCGCCCCACACACACACACACACACGCATATACATCGCTATGGGAGGATTTGGCACCGTAGGCGTGCTATCCAATGGAAGTAAGCGGAGTGAAATGCATTATCCGTTATAAAGTATTTGCAGCAACGCTTGTACATTTTTGCTCATACCCATTGCAGCCTTCCCACTACGTGTGGACTGCGAGAAGCGGCACGAGCCCAAGACTGACAGTGCTGTCCGTGCTCAACCAGACCCTGCAGAAGTCGGCGGTTGGAAGGAGCTGCCGGTCTTCGGAAAAGCCATTCAGAACTTCCAACGCATCATCCCGGGAATGTCGTAGCCCGACTACTCGAAGAAGCATTCGCGAAAGAGGCGACAGATGACGTCAGCTGCTTATGAGGAAAGATGCGTAGCTGTCTTGAGATGTGATGTATCTATTGCTAGGGCGACAAGCCTTATGATATACGTTTTCTTTATATTTTGTTTCAAAAGTTGTTCAAGCAGAACTTTTCGTAACGTTGATGAAGGATCGTTTGGAAATACCAACTGCTAAACTCGTAACCTTGATGGATGCTCATCACTACTATACTGCTGCTTTCAAAGAGAATTCCGACAACCTATATATGTCTGCTTCGATGAAAGATTCTAAGGCGATCGTAAGAAATACAAGCTTACTATGAGTTTCCTTCGTCCAATCCCCAAGACACTATTAAAGATTTACCTGAAGGTGTCTCTTTGCTGTTTATAGATATTGCTTCATTGTGTACATTACTCCAATTTTGCAAACGACATGTTATGCCAAAATCTGTTCTGAAATTTAACGCATTGTGTGCTATACATATTTTAAGTGTAAATATATCTTATCCCGAAAGAAGTTTGCAGAAACCCTACACTCAGGGGAGCACCAAGGGGTTGCTTATGTCTAAAATACAAAACAGGACAGGAGTACGTTTAATCAAGGAACGGAGTCTTGAAGGTCTGCGTCGTCCTTAAAGTTGCGACTCAGGAGGAAACAAATATATATAAAAACAGACTGAGATTGTTTTCATGTAAGTTAATTGGTCTTCCTACATGACATCCGGCTTGCGTGACAGTTATTGCTGCTTTAGAAATCCCAACAGCTGTACCAAAGCAAAAGTGGATAATTACGCCGCATGCGAATGTTCATTATACGTTTAACGACCTGGGAATATTTGAGTGCATTAGCGACGACAGAACTCTATTCGAGAGCGAACCTGCTTATGCTTGCGCTGCATTATACGCAAAGTAAAAAAATGAGAAAAAAAATTATGACTGAAAATTAAATAAAGCAAATTTATTTGATTTAAACCATCATAATCTGACTTAACTGTAGCTATAAAATAATCCTCCTTAATCACTCGATGTTGTTTAAATCAACGTAGATTGATCGATTAATCTGTCCGATCACTAAAAACAACGCGGAAGAAAGAATTACCGTACATTTAAAGTACAGTTTAAGGAACAACATATTATTAAAAAGTACAACTAAATAGCGTCATATTTTTTAGTTCCGATTTGCTTTGCTCAGAAGAACAATCCTTTGTTCTCCTGTTCGGCCTGATAAAAATTTTATTTCTTGATGGTTCCTTGATTTAAATACAAAACGAATGCACACTGAAATAATGAAATGATACACAAACGGTGAAGAATATTAAAAAGTATGTTTGAGATTGTTTTTGCGGAAAGAATTTAATTTAATTCATCGTAGGAAAACCGGTTAGATCTAAATCATGATTTAAATCACGCACTTTGAGCACGCATTGGACATAAGTGCTGCTTCATCGATCGGCTTGAATTCGGTTTCAATCGCACGCCTCGCGCAGGAAGCAATGCCCAAAACATGGCGGTGGCCAGTGTTGCTCAATGGTCTTTAAAAAGTGTCTATTGCTGCCAATTGTGGAGTTCAATTAATGAACGATATAATACTCTTTTTTAACGCTGATAGTCGTCATTGACGAGGTTTTGCAGTGGACCCCTTTGCGTTTCATGTACCTACGTCGTGACCCGCTAAATTTAGCGGGAAATCCCTGTGTCGTCACATCACACTGGGAAAATTTTCCTGCTCATTTAGCGAAACTTGATGTCACGTGACCTCAAGCGCCACGCAGTCGGTGTCAATTGACGTCGTGTGGTCATGACGTTCAGTGTCGCATAAACACCATTCGCTAGAACTTAGGGGACATAAGTGCGCTAAATTTAAACACAGCAGTGTCTAAACTTAGTAAACTTATGCGGCAGTGGGCTGCATTTCGGCGTATACGGCAGTGTGTATCGTTTCGGCTGCACACTGCGTTTTGGCACTATGCTGTAGTGTGCAGTGTTTCGGCTGTCCCCGCAGTTCATTTGCAGGACGCAGCAAAATACCGGGTATTCATTGCGGGTTGGGCCCGGGGGGGGGGGAGGGCTTATAGGGTTTCTAATGAATCTTTCCAAGTCTCTTAAATTCAGGTCAAGGCCCGATTTCGACGGAGCTGATCACACGATGTGTTGGTGAAGGCTTCGTTCTCCTCTGGCGCCCCAGACAAACTCTTTTATTACGCAGGCAGCCACCTGGAGAGAAGAGACTTCGAAAAACAGAGAGTAGCAGCCATTTCTAGTAGAGGCTGTAAACGCGATGAAAAGACATCAAGTTACCACACTGGACAGGACGCAGTACATATCTATAGAGCTATTGATATGACAGACCGAAGTTGAGATTTCCGAGCAAACGGATCCAGCTAACGGAGAATATGACATTGCACTTGGCGGCTCGTGATTTATCGGCCTCACGCCCGAAACATCGCTGCCATGCTCCAAGCAGAGAGCCTAGAGTTAAGAGAGGGTGCAAATGAAACCACAGAGAGCGTTTGCAATTGAATCGCGGACGCCTCCTGGATATGATTGGTCGCACGTGCGCATGCGTTACGTGGTCACGTGGTGGGGAAGAAACCCGGGTGAGAGGTGCGGACGATCGCAGTCGATCAATGCTTTTGGCAGCTCCTTGCAGCTCGCATTCAAAACACGGCCCAGGAACCACGTGACCCCCACCTAGTATTTGGAAACACTCTGAAATCTAGGCAACTTTAGCGGCGTGCGCCGAACAAGAAAGGATCTTCTCCTCAAAGGACGGGACGACGTACGACCCACCCTGTCCGTCCGCAAAATAAGACAGCTCCACTTGTAAATCATGAAGACACATCGCAGGTGACGACTCGCCCCGACACGCTTTTCTTCTTCCTCGCAACCGGCGGAAGTGCCAATTCTCCGGAATAAAAGTTATAATCTCCGCTCCCCCAAAATAACGAAAAGAAAAAAAGACCAGGCAACCATATTCATTTTCTTTATTCGAGAAGCAAGACCGCGATAACGTCAGGTGAGTCAAGACGAGTGAAATCCCGGGGATCATGTACTCGAAAAAATCTGGAGCGGTTATTTATTTTTTTTCGCGGAATACTTGGGGAATTTTATCGCTGCAAACTGCGGAGGAAACTCGGTGACTGATGAGGCTGAAAATGTGTTTATCCTTAAAGAAAATCATTCTGCGCTGCTGCTCCGAGCATGGTAAAACATTGTCCTCAGTGCCATAGCTCGAACAGTTTTTTTCTTTTTCTTTTTTTTTAGGTCTATACATATTCTTAGCCTCTTCATTCGGCGAGCTCTTAGAATGCAGCGATTTGGCCTCCGAATTGTTTTGTACGGAAAGTAGACGCCTCTAGATTTCTTAGTGTAGCTGTGGTTAATGAGAGCTTAAGAAAATCAAGGCAGAGTGTGATCGCGTTTCTGCTTTTGTGATTCCTACTTGGGCGTTCCGGGGGCGCTGTAGCGTCTGCGTTACGCTACCACAAAAGAGCCGCTTGCGCTAGCGTCCGTGAGGCGCGACCAATTAATGTCGACGTGAAGCGGTGTCCAAACGTTGCACCATGCAAGGTCCACGGGCGCATGCGGAGCGCTAGTTCGTCGGCCACTTGCGCGGGGGTTGCTGTGACGTCAGAACGCTGATTTTTGATTGGCTCCCATTGGAATGATAGGGGTAGACCCTAACGCTAGCTGCCTTGGGGTCTGTACCTACTATCCTTCAATCAGAGCCAAACAGAAGCTCGGTCGTCTGCCGTCATCGCAACCCATGCGCTAGAAGCAGACGAAATTATACTAGCGTCAGTGTTCATCTGCGTCTTTCCACGCGCATTACCACGGCGTTCTAAAGGACGCAACGCTACGCACAACCAAAACGCGACCTAAAACTATCCGGTTTTGCTCGCAAGAGGCGCTGCTCAACACTCGATAGCTACGGGTTCATTTGATGCACTGAACTCGCTACGCTTTGTATTCCTTAGTTGTCAGAAACGACTAATTGTTATTTTGTGACTATATTTCGACAACGGGAAGTTTGTCAGCTCCAATTGGCGTCTAATGTCTACGCTGTAGATGAGAATCCAAGCTAGTGTAGTACGACTGCTAGCCTGGGGTCTTTAACTTCCATCAGAAAACAGTAATACACGACCGCACATCCGTACGATGCTCATCCAGTTCGAAATAGGAAGGGGTGCAAACTGAACACAGGATTCCTAGGTTCTGCAGCACGAGGTTTCGTTCCATGAGCTCCGGGCTGCGGCGCGTTAATATATGCTCGGCCACCGACTCCCCGAGATACGACTGCGAGTTGCTACGGAAACTAAATTCTGTAAGTCACTTAGCTGGCATGGTAGCTTGCAGCTGTACATCAGCTTCAACCACTGCGACAAATTAAAAAAAAAAGTAGTCAAAACCCTACTGTGTCAACAAGACCTAACCCTGTGGCAACGCCTTGTCATTTGGTTTGCGGATCATCTCATTTATTTTTGGCTCTCTCCTACAACCCTTCCTGTGCAGTGAGGATTCGAAACGAAACAAGAATTCACAACATTCTCGTGTCTGGTTGCCCCCACACTGCATGGGGATAGTTATACAAATGCAGAGGAGTAGGGTCCTTCAGAGGCACCCTACAGAGGGAAAGCAAACTGGCTTAGAAGGGTGAAGGGAGGAATAATACATTCGGATTCTAGGCTAGGTGGCGCAAGCTACGGCACTATATAAAGGGTGCGTCTATTAGCAACCATCCACACGTGATGTAGCCAGGGCGGCGAAGGGAGGCAACTGGTTTTGATTATGATGGTATTAAATTGAGCCCGGGGCACAAAAACGAAATCAAATATGGCAGACTAAGAATTATATTTTTATTTTTCCGTGATTCGATCCCCGGTTAAAATCATCACGGTCAGCTTCCACAACGTCGCATGCGAAATAACTCTATTTTCCTTTTATTGATAGTGCCGTCTCATAAAGGCCGCTGGACTGTTTTCGGAGTGCAGAGCATGCAGTGTGCTTTCAGGCATTTCTTAGAAATTTAAAATAAGTCACTTTCCTTCTAAGAAAAGCTTACGTTCCCGTCATCTAAGACAACAAAGGTACGTCATTTCAAAATGCAAACGACAATTCACGGAAGCGTCGAGGAATATTTGTGTGAAAACGACTGCTGAGGCGTAAAATAAGGTTTAAAAAAGGCATTCTTTGGTAAGTTTAATCTACTGAGTTTTTCAGTTATAACTTTCTTCGAGAAGGCTTTGGCTTAAAAAAGAAAAAGTGATCACATTTCACAAAAATAAAATGTACTTGCTTTGCAAAAATATTGGATTTAGTACACACTTTAGACCAGGCTTATTTTCTAAGGCGAATTTAAGTTGTAGCTTGATAAAAAACAAAACAAAACAGGGTCTAAACTTAAAGCACGTATAACATTTAATTACATAAAACGTGTTGATGCCGCGACCTAGTATCATATGTGTACTTCGCGCGATTCATTATGCTGTGTTGGTAATTGGTCTTGTAATTGCTACAACTCTTTCTTTATTGAATGCATCTTCTGTCATCCCAGGTCTGAAAACCCATTTTACCTGGAAGCATGACACAAATATTCTTCTGTGGTGCCATGCTTATCGTCGGGTTAGCGGGTGAGTTCCAAACGTAATACATTATTTGCGATATAAGCCACCTGTCAGCCTGGTATCACCAAAATTTATATTTTTAAAATATATGTCCAAAAAGAACCCATAGATCTCACTTCACTCAATAAAAGTATGCGTTTTAGTTGAATGCAGGAATTATAGCTAGAGCTACGTGTTTTCGTTTTTTGTTTTGATTTCATATTTGGGGGTACTTTTTTGGCGTTTTTTTCTCCACATACCTGTTTTCTTTTTTTGTGTAATTTAATTAAGTTGGAACAAATGTGCACAAAAAACACTGAATCTAAGGGAGAAAAAAATATGCCCCAAATTAACAAAAAGAAAAAAAATATATATAAGCACTGAAAACAGGAAACCGTAATTATAACTGTAGCAATGTCGGTACCACTTTTTGTTTCCCCGGGGGTTGGAAACTGAAAATGATTACATGGACCGTTACAGGGTCCCATTAAGGCACGTAGCCAGGGGGGGGGGGGGGGCGGGTGGCCTTGAAGCCAGGCCTCCACTCCCTCCCCCCCAAAAAAAAACGAACAACAACTAATCTTCCATTTTGCTGAGGGCTCCTTTCTCCTTCCTCCTCATACAGCATTTTGTCATGGGTGGGTGTTTGCAAACACTCTTGGCGTGTAGTCACTGACAGCTTAAGAAACTCATACCGTGTCGGGTCCCTAGCATCGTATCGTTCCGCAGCCCGCGAGATGGCGGCACTAGCCGATAAGAATGCATAAGAAAGAATCACAAGGCAAACAGCGTAACCGTAATTAGCCACCCTTTGAGCTTCTTAGGCTGTCATTAACCAGAACAAGACTGTAGTGTTGAACCTCCCACGTCGGCTACCGGAGGCAGAGCTCGAGGGATAAAAATTAGTTCCAGGTCAGCGTCAGCACCGAGAATTAACCTTTTTGAAAAACGCTGGTGCGCATGCACGAAAATATTTTAGCAAGCGTCCCCGCACAGTTATAGGCTTAGATGAATTAGGTGGGCGGCCGTTCTTAGGCCTACATTGTTATTGTACTACATAACCAAAAAAAAAACAACAAAAGTATAACTTTTCTTTATCTGGATTATGGAACTGGAAAAGCGTCTGGATATTATCTGGATTTCAGGCTTTCAGAAATTGTTTTTTTTCTGAAATCTTCGCTATCTGAATTATGAAATTAGAAAAAGTATCTGGATATTATCTGGATTTCAGGTTTTCAGGAACAATTCCTTTGTCCGCAATCTGGATTTCAGGTTTCCAGGAACTATTCCAGTTAGATTTTCAGTTTTATATTCGAGATAGTGAAAAGTTATCCTGGGTTTTTTGGTAGGGTAGGTGGCTGCGAAAACGAGGTTTGCGTCCTGGGACACCTTTGTTTCCCATAATGCAACCGAACGGTATCGCCAAAGGCTGCGAGAGTCAATTCTGCGGGAAAGAGAGCACGCAGCATTTTAAAATTTGGTTGACCAATCTGTTCCGTGAAGTGAAAAGCTTGGGCAGCCGCAGTGAAGAGGAGGAAGTCAGATGGCTTGCCATGGTGCCCAAATGAGCACTGCGGGGCCCGCAGCGTGCATTTTGTCACGGCTAAGTTGACATTGGAAGCTTCTGACCAGTCTTCTACGTACTGTTAAGCCTCGTTTTGAAACCTTCTGCGTCTTGAAACAAAAATTCCGAAGTCTTTGACGCTGAACAATAGGTGGCGTGCTGCAGTGCGCAAATGTAAAGCGCATTGATAAAGGCGGTTTTTTTACAAGTGCCGCAAACCATCGTTGTGGAAACGCGCAAGACATGTGCGCACGAGCCGGCATTCCGCCGCCATCAACTTTCAAAGGCCGCTCATTTCAGTGCTTCCCCGCCATTTTTTTATCGTAAGATTGGATTTTTACGGGTGAAGCCTGATAGGGGAGGTAGAGATAAAAGGCTCTTCTGCCTGGTTAAGGCCTCCAACCCTCGTACTATACAGTAAGTATACGAAATATAGAAAAAAGTACACACACGGAGAAGAAACAGAAAACAAAAACGCTTGGCACAATCATGCGCAATAAATAGACACACTTGTCTAAAAAATGTTTAAAATATGCTGAATAAAAAGGTTATCACATTTTTTAATCTTTAAGAAACTTAAAACACAAGATAATAGGGAGTTTTAGAATAACGTACGCAATTTTAGCGCACGCTAGCGCTAAATTTAGCGCTTGTATTAGCGCACGCGACGCGAGAAAGTTTTAGAATAGCGTTTCTCCGTCGCGACGCAAAAGCTCAAGCATCTCGCGTTTGCGACGCCAGCAAGATACAGTCACAATTTTTATTTCACACACGAAATGCTGTAACTTTAGAAAAAAACAAGATTTTGGTTCAGAGTACCATTTTAGATTTGTTTAAACATGAGAATGCGACGCGAGCGGTTGACCGGTTGTGTCCGCTTGCGTCGCCTCGGCAAGAGAGGTCTCGTGTACTGACCTTCGCCGATAAATGTTCGCGCGTCATAAGCATCAAGTTGCCGGTGGTCGTTGCCAAACCGAGTACAATGTCGTCCCGGATTGAAAATCGTAGTCGCGAGGATGACGCCGACGTCGCAATCACGACGGCGCCAAAGCAGCCGCCGACATAATCCTGAACGCCGCCATTTTTTTTAACTCTGCTCGTCTTGGCTTTAGCCAACTTCTCATCACGAATCCTCCTCAGGGAAGCGCAAACACTCTTTGCGTACGCACGCCATTTCCGAGAAGAAATAGCGCACGCTAAAATTGCGCACGCAAAGCGCAAAACCTGGTTTGCGTTGGGAGCATGCGCAATGGCGACAACGCTATTCTTTGCGTACTGCAAAGCTTTAGCATGCGCTACTCTAAAACTCCCTACTAGTTCCACAATCATTGAAAATAATGAGGTGTTCAAGAAAATTTTTTTAATCGTAATAAATTCATTTTTCATCATAGGGCAAGAAAAACAAACACTGGTCTCATTATTAGGGCAAACCAATCGATTTAGATGTACTGACACAGAGAAACAAAAAGATGAAATAAATCTTGGCGTATGAAGAACAGCATTTGGCATAAGTTGAGTGAAAAATCTGGCATCACGAAAGTTTCACTTTTGCTTACCAAATCGATTTCGTTGTGAATAAGCGTGCTTTTTTAATTTGTTCTTATGGTCATGAAATGATAGCGAAAAAGTCGGCATGTTCGTCAAAAATATTTAGCGTTGAAGGAGCTTGGTTATTCAATTTTTGTTTTCCGTGATTTCGGGGTTTTTCGCTTTGTATTTCTTAATTCAGAGTGATATATAGGGACTTCATCTATTCGATAAAGCTTCTGCACGTAAATTTCTTGCAGCAGTTCAAAGTAATAAAGCTGGTTTGCTTTGAGTAATTCGTGTTTTTTAAAATATGGAAAACTATAAAAATCGCGAACATTATCATGATAGTTAAAAAAATGCGCAGGACTCTTTTCTGGTTATATGTAATTTATTATAGTTAGCACTTGTTGTTGTTCCCCAGAAAAGAATCCTATAACAAAGGTTCGAGTAAAACAGTGAACAATATAGGTTTTCCTTAGGCGAGTTGGGTATTAAATATGATATTCTGCACACACAACCAAACGATTTCGATAATTCACTTTTTAGTTTAGTTACATGAGTTGTCCAGGTAAACTGCTTACTGAGCCAAACACAAAGGAACTTATGCTGTTGTACATGAGATACGGAGATATTATTAATTTGCAGTTGTTTTGGGGGTTTTATCTTGCTTAATGACGGGGCTAAATAGAATGTATTTCATTTTGTGCATATTAAGATGAAGTTGATTTGTTTCGAGCCATTTTGAAAGTTTCACTTGGTAATCATTTGCCTGTATCCGTAGAGTTGTCTTTGAGATCCCATTAAATATATGTTTGTGTCGTCACCGTACGTAACCATATATGAAGAATTTGGGATATTTGTTATGTTATATATATATATATATATATATATATATATAAGAAATAACAGTGACCCTAATATGAAACACAGAGGCACACCATGTTTCACTTCTAACATCTGAGAACTCATTTTGTTGATATAAACAAGCTGTTGTTTATTACATAGGTATGACGTCATTAGAGTAGCTGCGACCCGGCGTTCCCCGTATGACTGTAGCTTAAAAAGTAAAATTTCGTGCTTTATCGAGTTAATTGCCTTACTTAGATCAAGAAAAAGATCAAGCATGAATAGTCTATTTTCTATATTGGTTAAAATTTTGTCCTTTATATATGTGAGAGCTAATTCCGTTGATTTTTGATTTTGGAAGCCATGGGATTCGTGGATTACTTTATATTAAGCAAATAAGTTTTGCAATCTATTGTTTATTGCGCCTTCACATATTTTTGAAAAAAGGGCAAAACCGATATTGGTAGGCACTTGTTTCAGATCATTTTATTCATTCCCTTTATATAGTGAGCTGATCCTCGCTATTTTTAGATCATCTGAAAATATACCAGTGTGCAGCATATTAATAACATGTAACAATATTAGACTTATTATACCTTGTACTGCTTAAACTGACAAGAGCATAATATCGTAAACCCGAGCTGCTACATTTGTCTTAATACTTTTTGTCAAACCATTTACTTCATTCGGGGACGTAGGTGCGAGCATTATAGAATTTGATACCTTTGCCATCTTATTTATATCACCGATTTCATTGTTAGCTTCACGTTGTCTTGGTGCGCCAACATTGATAAAATGAGCATTCATAATATTTGCAAGAGTAACGCCAATTATAATTTTCCTTGCTAATAGTTGCTTTATGTACGCCAGATGTGCCCTCACCTTCGTTTTTTTAGCTATTTACCATTTTCCCTAGTTTCTTCGGGTCAATAAAGTTACCTTAGACTTTGTGCTAAAAAGTATCCTGACTTTGCTTTTTTAACGGCAAAGCTTAACACATTGCCTATTTTTAAAAAAAGAATTAGCAAATGTTCATAACAGGATTTTACAAAAGTGTGATAGATATAATTTTTTTATTCTTCTTCTTTTGTAAAGTTCGCCATCCAGCCATGGCTTTCGAAATTTTCGTTTCGCTTTCCTTGCTTCAACTACTTGGAATGCACAGTCATATAAGTTCCTGAATATTTTTATAAACATAAAATAAACGTTATCTACCAGATATACATTTGATCAGCGATAGCTTTGAGACAAGCCGTTTAAAAGTATTTAGAGTTTAGTCATATCTTTTTCGAAAACTATAGCTTGCTGAGTTGTTTTGTTGTTTGCGTTGCGTGTTATTTTACACGTGGACACGGCTCAAGCAGAAAATGGGTAGATGGTCGCTGATATCCTGACTGAAGTTTATGAGAAAAGTTCAGTTGGGTTCATATTTGTTATACATACGTTATGGAAGCAGAGTTTTCGCAGGTTATCCTTGTAGGGAGCGTTACCACATTTATATCTCCGATAATCAAGAACGGTAGTTTTGTTGAAGAAATGAAATGTAGTAGAATGTGAAACAAAATCAAGAAAAACAACCTTGGTCCGTACTTGCGGCCTGTACATCGCTACAAGAACCGCGTTTTTTATGTGTAGGACCAGACACTCGGCATCTGAATTTAGTACATACTGTTCCTCCACGACAGTAAATGGAATGGAAGCTTTCACATATATCAAAATATCACCCCCACGTTTCTGCTTTTGATTTAAGTTTGCACATTTGTAATTATAAAAAAATGGATGGTGCCTAATCGTCCCGGAACCATGTTTCGGTGAGCAACAGGGCACCAAAACGTGAACAAAATGAATCGAAAAAATATCAGGACCGTTTTGTTTATTCTACTAGTATTTACACTGAATTGCAGAAAAACATGAATTGTAATTTATGAGCCTATCATTCAACTGTTCACAAGTATAATATTCGGAAGTATGATATTCGCATTCGTATAACATTCACCCCCATGAAAAAGAAAGAAAGTACGAATGACAGACGTAGTAATATTTAGCTGCTTCATTTTTTTAAAAATCGGCCGTGCACGAAACTTTTAAAGGGCCACTCGAGACACGGGCCTCGTGCACTGGCGCGTTTGACGCTACTTGCAAGACAAACGCAAACACACCCGAGGGGATTTACGCAAATCTAAAGCCGTTTACACTGAGAGAGTTTGGTCCTTTTAAGGAGATTTCGGCAGTCTGATAAACCACAGCAGCGTAGTCTGACATCCGGGAGATAAGTACTTCCGCGCGCCATTTTGGAGCTCTGACTCACAAGAATTCTATGCGACTTCCTCAAGGATAAAGAGGAAAAAAGCTCCGCCCATTGGCCAAACTCTCTCAGTATGAATGATTATTCGTAAATCGGCAATAGAGAATTCCTAGTCATCGACTGCTTAAAAACTCGGCGCGTGACTGGCCCCAAGCAATCTTATCTGTAGCCAATAAGGTTCCAGCAGCAGCTGATAGGATTGCCGAAGAATGAATCATGGAGCAAAGAGCATGATCCTTAGGGAGTTTTAGAGTAGAGGGCGCACTGGGAGGCCCATAACAGCTCGGGTGCAACCAAAGCTTTATGGTCCCCCATTCCAAAACTTTATTACAGGTCGTCGTCCTGCGTTATAATGCGAAAGCATGAACTGCCCCATAAAGCGAGCCAACGCCATCAGCTTCAAACGGCCCCTAAAATCCTTTCTCCAAGTGCTGTCCAGCTCCCAGCTATAAAATCACGCGAAAAGCCTGACAACGGCACCTAGTTTCCCCGATCCCAAAGGAGCGGAGTAAAGCTGATGGATTTCGGCTTCGGTTCCATTGGCTGGCGTGCGTCGACGAGGCTTCCATTGGCCGTTGCGCTCGTCAGTTTCCACGAGCGCACACCCCATGGCGCTGCGTGTCCATCAGTGCGGAGCGTCCAAGGTCACCAGGGGAGCACACGCGCCGACCGGCGACGAAAAGTACGCAGCAGACGAAAAAGCGAGCAGACCAGCGACTTGCATGCTTTCGCATTCACAAGTCATAAGGAATGCTTAGGTGTACCTCGAGCCTTTTTCTATGCTGCCAGTGAATATGACAGATGCACGAGCTGTGAAAAGGAACGCGCTGTTGGAAAACCACAGACGGCGAATGCTCTACTTTTTTGGAATGTTGTCGCTCCAGAGAGTTTGAACAATAATAATACGAGAGTAAGAGCATAACCAGAACGTTCCATGGGTTTTCCTTTCCGTTCAGAAGAACTGCAAGTTCTGATGCTCCTGCAGTTGCTTTGGTCTTATCCGGAAACACGGCGCTCTAGCTCTGACACGGTGAATACTATTAGTAACTAGGGATTGCTAGAGGTAAGAAATAGACACCTACAGGCACGAATGAGAAAAGAGTAAACAGCGAGATATTCAATGTGTCTACTCACTTCATTGGCAATCAATTCAGAGGAGGCCACAAGCTCAAACGGTAGTCGTCCTCCCGATGAGGTTCACATATTTGACGACGGTACTTTCTAATATATTTTCTCTGCTTCCTAGTGTGACAAGAAGCTTCGCTTTCTCATATAGCTACGTTTTGGATTACTCTTCAGCACCTGTGCCAGCTGGGTGAGGTCAAGTACATGAATCATCGATGTTCCTGTTTCAACCGCCATGCACCATACTAGATTATGACTCTTTACTCCCTAGCATAAGATCTGAGACTCAAAGTACAAGTGTGAAGTTCTTTGAAAGCACTAAAAACGTTCACCGCTGTAAGCATTACACATTATTCTACCCTGCAGCCTCTCCTCACGAGGTCTATCCGGTTCCGGAAGCCCCAGACTTTAATTCTGCTGAAACATTCCACATTCCCGGTGATTTGTTTTTTGCTACGTATTTTTCGGAAGGACCTATAGCAAGATAAGCCATCATTTTTAACGGCCTAGAGGAGAGCACAATCTGGGTGCAATATTTATAACTGTCGTAAGATCGTAGAAAGTTTGGTTCGAAATAACTTACGGGATGCCGCTATGTTTGTCTTTCGACACGAATCAGAAGCTGTAGAAACCGGTAAAGTATTTTCTTTACTGTTCCTCTTAAGTGATCGGAACAGAAAATATTTTAAAGAACGTTACAGAATAGGAGTCAACGTGTATTCTTTATGATGTTCTTGCAATACATTTAGATTCATGCTACATTAATTCGATTCATCCCAGATTGTCCGGAAGTGCAGACTTCATAATTGTGTAAAACGCAGAAGCGTTAAAAGCAGGGGCAGTAAACAAACATGTCCCAGAATAATATTTTAGTTTGAGAAAACCTGTCGCCTCTACAAGCTTCATGGTTATTCATCAGCCCAAGTCTATAATGGCGAGAATAGCGATATTAACTGGATTTCGATAATGAATTATAAATAGGCTTCCGTGTTTCTGGAGTTTATTTTTCGTCAAATCCAGAGGGTGGTTTATGGAGGTTATTTTTTTTTTATCCGGTGTTTATCGGAGTTTTCTTTTTTGAGATTCCTAATTTTCCGAAACTCGAAGTGGAACTTCGCAATGTTTACTATTTGTTTAAATAGAAATTAAAATTTCCAGCTGTTGATGTGTGCTAGAGTCAAGAGTACGAGCCTGTATCATATAATGATTCTTCAGCTGGATTCTGGTTGGCGCCCTTGCCATTGGCAATACTGATCTCTCCACCACAAAACGGGCAAAGAAGTGTTCCTTCGATAAACGTTGATACTTTAAAATAACATAACTCCCGGTGGTAGACACCAACGTTAACAACTAAAAGCTAAAAAACCAGCTAAACAAACTCTCCCCCCCCCCAAAAAAAAAAAACCCGCTAAAAACCGCAACATTTAAGGCGTAAGGGAGAAGAATGCCTTTTTAAGAACATTTACAGCGATAACTTGTCAAAGAAAAGACAGAATATTAGATAAAAGAAAACTTACAAGTACGCTCCCTGGTTTAACAAAGAGTACTTCATGCACATACCGATTTCCACTGCATGATTTGTTACCAGGTGTTACCAGGTATGTGTAGTGTACCCATAACTGCATGTGTAGTACATCTTCAAAGTTTCGATCTTTTGCGCAATATTTCGTGGGAGTTCAGAGCTTCGGTCACCAAATTCACAAGCTTTTAAAAAATATTGATCATTGAGATGCCACTTGGAACTTCCAGTAAACAGTCTTAAAGTTTAGAAGCCGATAGCCATATTTTCTCTAAATTATTGTACATAGTTCACATGGGCCCATGTCATCTGGCAAACATGAAAACGATTTCATACATTGACGCCCAGACCAGTTCAAAGCACGTTTAAAAGTTTCTCACGATAATATATCAATGGCATCACAACCGTTATTACTGCTATAGCAGTTAGTGAAATACTTTACGGGTTTCGCGCCGTCGACAGCACTCCATATCGACACGGGCCGTTTTCGGCTTTCCGCCAAAAGATTACCCATTGACGTCACGCCGCTGACGTCACGCCGCAATCACGACGTTATTAGATTACCTTAGTTGTGGAACTCCCACGGAAGGGGGTAGCCCCCCTTACTCACTTCAATCCCGCTGCCGTCGTTCAAAGCGCCACCTAGATCTTTCGTTCCATAACTGTGCGTTCCAAAGAGCACAGCTGAAGCGCCAAATGGCGATCACAACACCGCCATTTCTCCCGCAGTGGTCGCTCGAGAAACTGCACGTTACATCTTTAGTGGCTTCGATCTGCAACTTCAGAGCCGAAACAGATACGGTGGATGCGGGGTGCCACCCCCGTCTCCGAAGCGGAAGCGCCGCGAAATACCACCAAAGTCGGTTACGCGCTACCTGAAATCACCGCTGAGGCACGGTTGTATAAAAACAATATTAATTGTGGTGCAAAACCTTGTAAGCTAAAGATTTTAGAAAATGTCACGCGCCCCTCATTTTGTACTAAACTCAATAAAAGTTACCAGAAAAATAGTTTTTTTCCGTTGGTTTTTCACGTTCTAGTAACGTTGAAACGTATGTATCCCGGATTCAGTTACCAAAGCCGCCGTCCGGCGGCGCGTCGAGCGACGCCGGGCGAGTCGTGGTGAGTGAGGAGGTACTGTTCGTGCATGCAGCGTCTATGAACAGTTCCGTAACTGAGGTAATCTAATAACGTTGGTGATACTCCCAAGGTGTCACGCCACTGACGTCATGGCGCTCGACACCACTTTAGCGTTATACCGCACATCATGTCACCTGTCACCTGGCGCCAGCTGACAAAATGACGTGACATTTTCATGTTAAGTCACGTTGCACGGTTACGCCACACGACTCAATGGTGCCGCGTGACACCGTGAGTCACAGGATGTCATGACGTGACGTGACACTTTGACGTCACGTGACATTCAGACGTCACGTGACACCATAACGGCACGTAGAAACCTAAACGCGAGACTACTGATAATGGAAACAATAAAAACAAAGCATGTCCGCTAATTATGTCATAAAACGAATAAAGCGGGGTGGGTGTAAAGCCGGCGAAACCACGGACGTGAACTTAGGCGGTGCTATAGGCTTGATAGTTGAGTGCGCGATTTGGAAGTTTTCTTCAGTGACCAGTAGGCAGTGTTAGTTTGTGTCCAATTACATTGCATACGACGTCCAGGAAGCCACATGATCGACAGGGAACGGTTCGCGCATACGCATGAAGTTTCGTCGTTTCCCGGATTTCAAACTTGGGCGCGCGGATTTTCAAACTGTTCTTCAATTACAAGTTATTTCTAGTTTCAGTCCAATGAAATTGTTTAAACGGTTCACGAAATGCTCTCAACTTAATGCACCCTTATTGGTTTTAATATGCTATGGAAATTTCGTCCAGTGTGTTACTCGGTTTAATAGGAAACAATATGCGGACTCCATGGTGCGCGCCTTTACCGTACATTCAGTCCATCTGCTCCGAAGTGACACCTTAACGGCTCTGACGTCACACCCCAGCTGCCGCATCAGCACTTACGCTACCTTACGGGTAGCGTAAGTGTTTACCAAGATTGTTTTGGCCTGATATCAATTTTGCTGAGAGTAAGCAAAATAACGATCGCACAACTCTAACGTACGACAGAAATTAAAGGGAAGATGGGGCACTTCTGCATTTGAGAAAAAACGCTTGAATTGCGTTCATTTGGCCTTTAGAATAACAGATATCACAATTATATTTCAATGCGACGCGCCGGAGAGCCATAAGAGCAATTTCAAAATAGGGCTGAAGCCCCGCCTCCCTAGCCTTGGGCAGCCAAAAGATCCGTCGATGACGTCACGTACAGCGACTTTCTTTCGCGTTTTCTCGCGTTTCACACTACTTGCGCAGCAAAAGGTTCGGGTATTCGTGGTCAGGGGTAAAAATACACTAGAATTCACTTCTAACTCATTTTTTCAAGAAGCTCCCATCTTCCCTTTAAGCCATTTGCGAGCGATAAATGTGAACAGGAAACCATTTGTAACCACCCCCTCCCCCCCAAAAAATAAAAGACAACGAAAAAAAAACACTAACATAGCTTAAAACTGATGAAATCCCGCCAAGCGCCAAATGGCAATTTCTCCAACTAGACAAAAAAACAAAAAAAACCCATACGTTTAGCGGGAAAACCGCTAAATGGGACACACTGATACTAGCTGCGAAGCTTGTTTTCATCCTATCCTATAAAAGGGTATAATATATAGAAGCTCCAACTGCCCCCCCCCCCTCTTTTCACTTTGCTATAAAATATTTATGGTTCATAGTTTTCACTGTTAGACACAAAACCCTTCCTTGCTCTAAGCACAAATTGTATGGTCCAAACTTGAAACCTGAGCAGTGGCTTTTGTTCTGACCCAGAAGTACGATGGACTACTGTCCTGAATGAACCCTGTTGCAGGTTAAGAAAGGTGTTGACACGCTCCTACTGCAAAGCTCTCCACTGGTTTATATGAGCAGAGCGAATGCTGAAAATTGCCAGAGAGGAGGAGAGTTCACATTCCTCTTCTGCCTCCACTCGCTAAAGTGGAGAATGTGGAGGGTTTTGCGGGACGAGTTTTGCTTTTTTGGGGAACAGCTCTTTCCTGCGTATCTTGAGGTGCAACAGCCTATACTCAAACCTGGCCGGAATAACGCCTCTATTGAACTATCAACAGCGAAAACAATAAAGAATACGAGAAAGATAAAACGCACATCACGTCTTGTTGTTAAGTTCAATTACGAATAAGTGTGTCGTTATTAAAGGGGCCCTGCAGCAACTTTTTGACTGGTTTTTAATTTGCACCGAACCTAAGCGCACTGAACGTAGTAACCTAATAAAACTTTTCTTTTCACAAAATTCGCATTATATTAAAAGTTATAGGCAAATTAAATTACGCAAAACAAGCAAAAAATAACCTTCTTCATGACATCTTAGGTCCCGAGCTTGAGTGGCCATAAACTAGAGGAGGGATAGTGAGCTCATCGAGCGCTCACGCTGTTGCACTCCGTGTCGACGGCTCGAGAGGGCGCCACTAAAGGTGTGTTGGATAGGCTAAATGAAGCGGGCGGCCAGAGCGGCTCGGTTTGCATTTGCTGCGCGATTGAAGACTATTTCAGCATAACACTTCATTGGCCACAAACGACAGCAAACACGGGGTAGTAGATCCAGTACAGAACGGGAGCCACGCGCGCTGCCGATACCAGCAAATGGCCTTTCATACGCCCGGGACCTTAAGGTCGCGTCCGTCGGCGCCTCATCCCACTAGCCCTTTCTAATATGCGCCGCTTTTTCCGCCGCTTGGCGGCAGGTATGTCGACGGGTCATTTTTGTTTCCGAACTTTATCAACTACATTTGTTTCTTTTCTGATCTAAAATACTGAACAAAAACTACTTTCATACATAATTGAAAACGGTTCGCCACACTTATATTTGTATCTCGACTAAAAAAAATCTTTGCGCGGCTCTGACCAGTAGTAAGTCGAGGACCCAAAACGTCACATTTTGCGCGCTTTGGTACCGCGGGTCGCCCTCGTCGGTGGAGGAGGTTTCCGCGTCGTTCAGTTGAAATAGTGACGTACCGATATTCGGCTACTCTCTCGCGCCCGCTGGCTTGCCCGAACCCCAAAAGACGTGGAAACCGGCAAAAAAGGTAGACGCTTAAATCATGATTGCAGGGTCATACAATTTGGTGAGAATCAATCGCTTGTATCTACGACAAGAACCAGGGTATAATAATCAACATCCACATGCACCAGGGTACTACCTCCCTCCACCGTTTTCATTTCTACGTAATCCTCAATTGTTACCGCAAAGGCGACTCGTATAATAATGTTGAGCTTCAAGACATTGCTTCCGAGGCTGGCAGATCAGAGTAGGCTATGTGAAGACAATGTCTAAACTCGACTCGAATCTCGAATCAGCTTCGCAACGACATCTTAAACGAAAGGGATATTCACAAATATTATTCAATAAATCACCTGGAACGTCAGGTAGTTATGAATGGGACATTTTGATTTCTTAATTTCCAGTGTCTAAGAGAAAAGTAGCAAATATGCTACATGTACCAGGTTCCGTTGCCGTTCCTACTCTCAAGGTGAATTCGATCCTCACCGCAATTGCCACTTGTAAAACTATGTCTACCTTCAAGAGCAAACTTGCGAAAATGTGCAACTTCCAAGAAAAAATACCAGAAAATCTACATTCCCATCATTCGCCAACCAGCTCTGCCAGGACGTGTTTATGTCTTAAACGAAAGCGATGTTCACAAATTTTCAATCAAAACGAAGTTGTGTGACAGTTGATCTCTTGGGACGTAAAGCAGATATTACGCATCACGCAAGGCCCTCTGTTTATCTTCTACTGCCTCAAGGACAAGTACCACAAATTCCACATCTGCCAGGCTACTACCCACCTTCATCGCTTCCACATCCAGGTAATTCCAAACTCTTAACGGAATTAGTACTCCTAAGTTGAATGTTGAGCTTTAAGAGCAAACTTTTCGGGATGGGAAATCACAGTCCGTTAACTAAAAAGAGTGTATAAAATCGACTAAGAAAAAAATTTTCCTCCGCAAGGATGTGTTTATGTCTGGAACAAAAGAAAGATTCTCATACTTTCAGTTCACATTATACATGGGTAACGAAAATTCACTTGGGTCCTCAGGAATATATTACATTTTTCTTTTGTTTACCTTCAGTGCCTAGGAGACAAGTACCACAAATTCCACATCTGCCTGGCTACCACCCTCCTTCACACCTCCCGCTTCCAGACTACTACCCTCCTCTGAAGTTTTCAAATCCAGGTAATCATACATTTTTCCTTCAATCAACCTTCGATCAGAACTTTAAGGGCATCCCTTGTTTTAAAAAAGTGATCTCGAAATATACGCATATTCTTTCTCATGTTAAAGAGGTGCGAAAATTAATCACTTCCATACTGAGGCAGTCAGCGAAGATGCCTCACCTCTTCTTCGTATCCAGTGCCTTCCATAAAAGTTCCACGAGCTCCAACACTAGCAGGCTGCTACCGTCCTCCATCATTCCCATATGCAGGCAATCATTACTTCTTGCCTCAAGCACACATCGTACAGAAAATAGGGTGTCTTAATATCTAACTGTCTGCGATGAGGAATCGGAATCGAATTGTAAACGACGCCTAAAGTTTATTCTTAAGTTCATTGATAATTTTAAGGGCAACCTTTTCAAAAATGAAAGCGAATATACATATACTCTAATTCGCTGTGAAGAGTAATAATCAAGTAATAACTTGGTTCACCAGGAAGTTATCAAAGGCCTTCGGGTTTCATTCCATCAAATGCTTGAAAACGTTCCACGATTTCCAAGATTACCATACCACGACCCTACTCCAGAGTTCCCATATTTAGATAATCATAAATTTTTGTGTCAATCACGACTAGAAAAATGGCTGAGGAGTAATAAATACATAATTTAGGATCGCGAAATAGAATCGGTGTAGAGCGACGTCTAAATGCTGCTCAGATCTCCATTTCTGCAGAGCATCATTGTATTAAACGAAAGATAAATATACACGAATTCTCTTTCACGATAATGTGGTGAAGCATTGTTCATTCGGTTCCTGATTCAGTTAACAGATAAGTTTTTTTTTGCATCCAGGGCCTAAAAAAAAAAGTCCACGAGTATTAAGACTCGCCATACTACTACCCTCCTTTACCGTCCCGATATCAAGATAATCATTAAATCTTGCATCAATCACAACTCATCAGAAAAAAAGGGTGCTTTGAAAATTGACATAACTAGAAGGGTGATCAAAATCGGTGTGCAAAACGACGTATAGGTTGTAGTCAAATATATAATGAGCTCTTTATGGCACCCTTGACTTAAATGCAATGATGTTCTGCTTTCGCTTCACATACAGTGCCAAATATAAAAGTTCCACGAGTTCCAAGACCGATATACTACTATCCTCCTCAACCGTTCCCATATCCAGGTAATCATTAATTCTTGCCTCAATCACAACTCATAAGTAGAAGTAAAGGAGCTTTTAAAAACAGACTTTATTAGGTGAGTAATCAAAATCGGTATGCAAGCAATGTCTAATTTTTAGTCAAATCTCTAATGAGCTCTCTATAGGGCACCCTTGTTTTAGATGAACTAAAATGCCCCCAAAATTGCATTCACGTTGAAGAGATGCGACCAGTATTCACTTGTTTCCCGACGTAGTCATCAAAGATTCCTTCTGTAGTCTTCACATCCAGTGCCTAATAAAAAATGCCACGAGTTTCAAGACTGCCATGCCACTACCCACCTCAACGGCTCCCATATCCAGGTAATCGTCAATTGTAGCCTCAATAACAATTCGTAAAAAGAAAACGGAGCTTTAGAAACAGACCTTCCTGGGTGGGCAATCAGGTATGCAAACAACGCATAATTTGTAGTCAAATCTCCAATGAGCTCTTTTAAGGGCATCCTTTCCTCAAGTGAATAAAAAAACCAAGAAAATTGTATTGACGTTGTAGAGGTCCAAAAACTAATCACGGTGTTCTCGAGGTAGTCTTCAAAGATGCCTTGTTTTCTTCTACAATCAGTGCCCAATATAAATGTTCCTCCAGTTCCAAGACCGCTATTCTACTACCCTCCTCAACCGTTCCCATATCCGGGTAATCCTTAATCCTTGCCTCAGTCACGACTCGTGAAAAGGAAAATGGAGATTTTAACCACGAAAGCTTTCAAGATCGGATATTTAAAATCGGTGGGCACGAAATGTCTCAATTTTGTTCCAATCTTTCTTTGGGCCTGTCGAAGGACGGTTCCTGTCATGGGAGACGAAAGCCAAAAGTAGACCAATTTTTACGGACGTTCATCAGGTGCAACTATTAATCCCTTGATTAGTAGGGCCAGTATCAAAAATGTCTTGTGTTCTTTTTGCCTGCAATTTTTCAATATAAAAGTTACTCCAAAGTTGAATATGGCTACTGTATCTCGCCGTTATATGAGTAATCGTAATCTCGCCCTAAATAAAACATGAGAAAAATTTTAACAACAAAGTTTTTAAGTCGGATATTTAAATCATTGTTTGATAATACAAATTTTATTAGTCATCATTAGAATATCAAGAACGTTACCAGCAATGAACAGCTTAAACATACCATTTTAACCGTTGTTAGATTAATAGTCGTCACTTGATTCAACAGACAATTATCAAAAGTGTATTGTGTTCTCTATTACATACATTTATAATAAAAGTTCCTCCAGTTCCAGAATGCCATTCCTACCTCCTCAACCTTGTCAGGTAATCATAATCTCTGTATCGTCTCATTTGACTCATTGAAGAAGAATTTATGCTCCTTTCAAAGTCAGATATTAAAAATGTTATTTTAGTATTCTTCATCATCGTGGTGTCAAAACGTTCTACGCCAATAAGCAAAATAGACAAATTTTAGCAAAAACGTTCGCCAAGTGCAACAATTAATCACTTGATTGAGCAAATATAAAGTGTCTTGTTCTTTACATACAGTGCCTAATATAAAATTTCTACTCCGTTTCGAAGACCGCCATTCACCTCTTCAACGATTACATATCTAGATAATCGCCAATTGCCATATCGTCCATTATTGAGAAGAAGAAATTTTAACAACAAACTTTAAAGATGTTTTAGCTAAGTATTTGGTATCTAATTTCATTCCAATAATCATTGACCTGATAAAACGTTCCTGTATTGAGCAAAAGCCAAAAATATACCAATTTTTAACTGACGTTCTTCAGGTCCAGTCATTAATCACTTGATTAATAGGACTTGAGACATTATCAAAAGTGCCTTGTGTTCTCTTCTACATACAGTGCCTAATATAAAAGTTCCTCCAGTTCCAAGACCGCCATTCTACTGCCCTCCTCAACCTCTTACACCATCCAGGTAATCCTTAATCCCTCGCATCAATCTCGACATCGTTAGAAGGAAAAGGAATTTTAGCAACAAACTTTTCAAGATCGGTTATTTCACGTCGATTGAAGCACGACAAGTCTAAAAATTTTATTCCAATCGTCATTTGAAACGCATGTCAAGAACGTTCCTGTATTGAACAAAAGCCAAAAATAGCACCAATTTTAAACTGACGTTCATCAGGTGCAACAATTAATCACTTGATTAGTAGGGCAATTATCAAAAGTGTCGCCGTGTTCTTTTTGCATGCAGTTGCCTAATATAAAAGTTCCTCCAGTTCGAGACCGCCATTCTTCTGCACCTCTTCAACCGTTCCCACATCCAGGTAATCCTTAATTCTCTCGCCTCAATCACGACTCGTTTGTGAAGGAAAAGGGAGATTTTAACAACAAACTTTTCAAGATCGGATATTTAACATCAGTAGGCACACGATGTCTAATTTTATTCCAGTCATCATGGTGAGCCTGTCAAGAACGTTCTGTATTGAACGAAAGCCAAAAATCTATACCAATTTTAACTGGCGTTCTTCAGGTCCAACAATTAATCACTTGATTAATAGGACAATGATCATAAAGTGTATTGTGCTCTCCTCACATACAGTACATTGCTTCATAAAAAGTTCCTCCAGTTCCAAGACCGCAATTCTACTACCTCCTCAACCGTTCCCATATCCAGGTAATCATTAACTCCTTGCCTCAATCACGACTCGTTAGAAGGAAAAGCGAGATTTTAACAACAAACTTTCAAGGATGGAATATTTAAAATCAGTAGGCAAAAGACGTCTAAATTTTATTAAAATCTTGTTTGAGCCTGTCAATAACGTTCCTGCTTTTGAACGAAAGCCAAAAATAGACCACATTTTCACTGGACGATCAACAGGTGCAAAAATTAATCACTTGATTAATAAGGCAATTATCAAAAATGTATTCTGTTCTTTGTACATACAGCGCCTAATATAAACGTTCCTCCAAGTTCCAAGACCGCCATTCTACTACCTCCTCAACCGTTCCCATATCCAGGTAATCCTTAATTCTCGCCTCAATCACGACTCGTGAGAAGGAAAAATAGAGATGTTTAACAACAAACTTTTCAAGATCGGATATTTAAAATCAGTAGGCACACGAAGTGTCTAAATTTTATTCCAATCCTCCTCTGAGCCTCGTCAAGCACTGCTACTCCTGCTTCGAACGAAAGCCAAAAGTATACCAATTTCAACGTGACGTTGCCGTCAGGTGCAACAATGAATCACTTGATTAGTAGGGCACTTATCAGAAATGCACTGTGATGTTCTGTGTCACGTGCAGGCCTCATATAAAGGTTCCTCCAGTGTCCAAGACCGCACATTCTACTACCCTCGTCAACCACTTCCCATATCCAGGTAATCGTTGACCTCAGCGTCAACGCCGACGTCGTTAGAAGCCGAAAAGGGAGAGTTGTGCTAACAACAAACTTTTCAAGATCGGATATTTAAAATCAGTAGGCAAACGATGTCTAAATTTTATTCCAATCATCATTGAGCCTGTCAAGAACGTTCCTGTATTGAACGAAAGCCAAAAATATACCAATTTTAACTGACGTTCATCAGGTCCAATAATTAATCACTTGATTAATAGGACAATTATCAAAAGTGTATTGTGTTCTCTTTACATACAGTGCCTAATATAAAAGTTCCTCCAGTTCCAAGACCGCCATTCTACTACCCTCCTCAACCGTTCCCATATCCAGGTAATCCTTAATCCTCGCCTCAATCACGACTCGTGAGAAGGAAAAGGGAGATTTTAACAACAAACTTTTCAAGATCGGATATTTAAAATCAGTAGGCACACGAAGTCTAAATTTTATTCCAATCATCATTGAGCCTGTCAAGAACGTTCCTGTATTGAACGAAAGCCAAAAATATACCAATTTTAACTGACGTTCATCAGGTGCAATAATTAATCACTTGATTAATAGGACAATTATCAAAAGTGTATTGTGTTCTCTTCACATACAGTGCCTAATATAAAAGTTCCTCCAGTTCCAAGACCGCCATTCTACTACCCTCCTCAACCGTTCCCATATCCAGGTAATCCTTAATCCTCGCCTCAATCACGACTCGTGAGAAGGAAAAGGGAGATTTTAACAACAAACTTTTCAAGATCGGATATTTAAAATCAGTAGGCACACGATGTCTAAATTTTATTCCAATCATCATTGAGCCTGTCAAGAACGTTCCTGTATTGAACGAAAGCCAAAAATATACCAATTTTAACTGACGTTCATCAGGTCCAATAATTAATCACTTGATTAATAGGACAATTATCAAAAGTGTATTGTGTTCTCTTCACATACAGTGCCTAATATAAAAGTTCCTCCAGTTCCAAGACCGCCATTCTACTACCCTCCTCAACCGTTCCCATATCCAGGTAATCCTTAATCCTCGCATCAATCACGACTCGTTAGAAGGAAAAGGCAGATTTTAGCAACAAACTTTTCAAGATCGGATATTTAAAATCAGTAGGCACACGATGTCTAAATTTTATTCCAATCATCATTGAGCCTGTCAAGAACGTTCCTGTATTGAACGAAAGCCAAAAATATACCAATTTTAACTGACGTTCATCAGGTCCAGTAATTAATCACTTGATTAATAGGACAATTATCAAAAGTGTATTGTGTTCTCTTCACATACAGTGCCTAATATAAAAGTTCCTCCAGTTCCAAGACCGCCATTCTACTACCCTTCTCAACCCTTCCCATATCCAGGTAATCCTTAATCCTCGCATCAATCACGACTCGTTAGAAGGAAAAGGGAGATTTTAGCAACAAACTTTTCAAGATCGGATATTTAAAATCAGTAGGCACACGAAGTCTAAATTTTATTCCAATCATCATTGAGCCTGTCAAGAACGTTCCTGTATTGAACGAAAGCCAAAAAATATACCAATTTTAACTGACGTTCATCAGGTCCAATAATTAATCACTTGATTAATAGGACAATTATCAAAAGTGTATTGTGTTCTCTTCACATACAGTGCCTAATATAAAAGTTCCTCCAGTTCCAAGACCGCCATTCTACTACCCTCCTCAACCGTTCCCATATCCAGGTAATCCTTAATCCTCGCCTCAATCACGACTCGTGAGAAGGAAAAGGGAGATTTTAACAACAAACTTTTCAAGATCGGATATTTAAAATCAGTAGGCACACGATGTCTAAATTTTATTCCAATCATCATTGAGCCTGTCAAGAACGTTCCTGTATTGAACGAAAGCCAAAAATATACCAATTTTAACTGACGTTCATCAGGTCCAATAATTAATCACTTGATTAATAGGACAATTATCAAAAGTGTATTGTGTTCTCTTCACATACAGTGCCTAATATAAAAGTTCCTCCAGTTCCAAGACCGCCATTCTACTACCCTCCTCAACCGTTCCCATATCCAGGTAATCCTTAATCCTCGCCTCAATCACGACTCGTGAGAAGGAAAAGGAGATTTTAACAACAAACTTTTCAAGATCGGATATTTAAAATCAGTAGGCACACGATGTCTAAATTTTATTCCAATCATCATTGAGCCTGTCAAGAACGTTCCTGTATTGAACGAAAGCCAAAAATATACCAATTTTAACTGACGTTCATCAGGTCCAATAATTAATCACTTGATTAATAGGACAATTATCAAAAGTGTATTGTGTTCTCTTCACATACAGTGCCTAATATAAAAGTTCCTCCAGTTCCAAGACCGCCATTCTACTACCCTCCTCAACCCTTCCCATATCCAGGTAATCCTTAATCCTCGCATCAATCACGACTCGTTAGAAGGAAAAGGGAGATTTTAGCAACAAACTTTTCAAGATCGGATATTTAAAATCAGTAGGCACACGATGTCTAAATTTTATTCCAATCATCATTGAGCCTGTCAAGAACGTTCCTGTATTGAACGAAAGCCAAAAATATACCAATTTTAACTGACGTTCATCAGGTCCAATAATTAATCACTTGATTAATAGGACAATTATCAAAAGTGTATTGTGTTCTCTTCACATACAGTGCCTAATATAAAAGTTCCTCCAGTTCCAAGACCGCCATTCTACTACCCTCCTCAACCGTTCCCATATCCAGGTAATCCTTAATCCTCGCCTCAATCACGACTCGTGAGAAGGAAAAGGAGATTTTAACAACAAACTTTTCAAGATCGGATATTTAAAATCAGTAGGCACACGATGTCTAAATTTTATTCCAATCATCATTGAGCCTGTCAAGAACGTTCCTGTATTGAACGAAAGCCAAAAATATACCAATTTTAACTGACGTTCATCAGGTCCAATAATTAATCACTTGATTAATAGGACAATTATCAAAAGTGTATTGTGTTCTCTTCACATACAGTGCCTAATATAAATGTTCCTCCAGTTCCAAGACCGCCATTCTACTACCCTCCTCAACCGTTCCCATATCCAGGTAATCCTTAATCCTCGCCTCAATCACGACTCGTGAGAAGGAAAAGGGAGATTTTAACAACAAACTTTTCAAGATCGGATATTTAAAATCAGTAGGCACACGATGTCTAAATTTTATTCCAATCATCATTGAGCCTGTCAAGAACGTTCCTGTATTGAACGAAAGCCAAAAATATACCAATTTTAACTGACGTTCATCAGGTCCAATAATTAATCACTTGATTAATAGGACAATTATCAAAAGTGTATTGTGTTCTCTTCACATACAGTGCCTAATATAAATGTTCCTCCAGTTCCAAGACCGCCATTCTACTACCCTCCTCAACCGTTCCCATATCCAGGTAATCCTTAATCCTCGCCTCAATCACGACTCGTGAGAAGGAAAAGGGAGATTTTAACAACAAACTTTTCAAGATCGGATATTTAAAATCAGTAGGCACACGATGTCTAAATTTTATTCCAATCATCATTGAGCCTGTCAAGAACGTTCCTGTATTGAACGAAAGCCAAAAATATACCAATTTTAACTGACGTTCTTCAGGTCCAATAATTAATCACTTGATTAATAGGACAATTATCAAAAGTGTATTGTGTTCTCTTCACATACAGTGCCTAATATAAATGTTCCTCCAGTTCCAAGACCGCCATTCTACTACCCTCCTCAACCGTTCCCATATCCAGGTAATCCTTAATCCTCGCCTCAATCACGACTTGTGAGAAGGAAAAGGGAGATTTTAACAACAAACTTTTCAAGATCGGATATTTAAAATCAGTAGGCACACGATGTCTAAATTTTATTCCAATCATCATTGAGCCTGTCAAGAACGTTCCTGTATTGAACGAAAGCCAAAAATATACCAATTTTAACTGACGTTCATCAGGTCCAATAATTAATCACTTGATTAATAGGACAATTATCAAAAGTGTATTGTGTTCTCTTCACATACAGTGCCTAATATAAAAGTTCCTCCAGTTCCAAGACCGCCATTCTACTACCCTCCTCAACCGTTCCCATATCCAGGTAATCCTTAATCCTCGCCTCAATCACGACTCGTGAGAAGGAAAAGGAGATTTTAACAACAAACTTTTCAAGATCGGATATTTAAAATCAGTAGGCACACGATGTCTAAATTTTATTCCAATCATCATTGAGCCTGTCAAGAACGTTCCTGTATTGAACGAAAGCCAAAAATATACCAATTTTAACTGACGTTCATCAGGTCCAATAATTAATCACTTGATTAATAGGACAATTATCAAAAGTGTATTGTGTTCTCTTCACATACAGTGCCTAATATAAAAGTTCCTCCAGTTCCAAGACCGCCATTCTACTACCCTCCTCAACCGTTCCCATATCCAGGTAATCCTTAATCCTCGCATCAATCACGACTCGTTAGAAGGAAAAGGGAGATTTTAGCAACAAACTTTTCAAGATCGGATATTAAAAATCAGTAGGCACACGAAGTCTAAATTTTATTCCAATCATCATTGAGCCTGTCAAGAACGTTCCTGTATTGAACGAAAGCCAAAAATATACCAATTTTAACTGACGTTCATCAGGTCCAGTAATTAATCACTTGATTCATAGGACAATTATCAAAAGTGTATTGTGTTCTCTTCACATACAGTGCCTAATATAAAGGTTCCTCCAGTTCCAAGACCGCCATTCTACTACCCTTCTCAACCGTTCCCATATCCAGGTAATCCTTAATCCTCGCATCAATCACGACTCGTTAGAAGGAAAAGGGAGATTTTAGCAACAAACTTTTCAAGATCGGATATTTAAAATCAGTAGGCACACGAAGTCTAAATTTTATTCCAATCATCATTGAGCCTGTCAAGAACGTTCCTGTATTGAACGAAAGCCAAAAATATACCAATTTTAACTGACGTTCATCAGGTCCAGTAATTAATCACTTGATTCATAGGACAATTATCAAAAGTGTATTGTGTTCTCTTCACATACAGTGCCTAATATAAAGGTTCCTCCAGTTCCAAGACCGCCATTCTACTACCCTCCTCAACCGTTCCCATATCCAGGTAATCCTTAATCCTCGCCTCAATCACGACTCGTGAGAAGGAAAAGGGAGATTTTAACAACAAACTTTTCAAGATCGGATATTTAAAATCAGTAGGCACACGATGTCTAAATTTTATTCCAATCATCATTGAGCCTGTCAAGAACGTTCCTGTATTGAACGAAAGCCAAAAATATACCAATTTTAACTGACGTTCTTCAGGTCCAATAATTAATCACTTGATTAATAGGACAATTATCAAAAGTGTATTGTGTTTTCTTCACATACAGTGCCTAATATAAAAGTTCCTCCAGTTCCAAGACCGCCATTCTACTACCCTCCTCAACCGTTCCCATATCCAGGTAATCCTTAATCCTCGCCTCAATCACGACTTGTGAGAAGGAAAAGGGAGATTTTAACAACAAAGTTTTCAAGATCGGATATTTAAAATCAGTAGGCACAGGATGTCTAAATTTTATTCCAATCATCATTGAACCTGTCAAGAACGTTCCTGTTTTGAACGAAAGCCAAAAATAGACCAATTTTAACTGACGTTCATCAGGTGCAACAATTAATCACTTGATTAATAGGGCAATTATCAAAAGTGTCTTGTGTTCTTTTTACACTCAGTGCCTAATATAAATGTTCCTCCAGTTCCAAGACCGCCATTCTACTACCCTCCTCAACCGTTCCCATATCCAGGTAATCCTTAATCATCGCCTCAATCACGACTTGTGAGAAGGAAAAGGGAGATTTTAACAACACAGTTTTCAAGATCGGATATTTAAAATCAGTAGGCACACGATGTCTAAATTTTATTCACAACCATCATTGAGCCTGTCAAGAACGTTCCTGTATTGACCGAAAGCCAAAAATATACCAATTTTAACTGACGTTCTTCAGGTCCAATAATTAATCACTTGATTAATAGGACAATTATCAAAAGTGTATTGTGTTCTCTTCACATACAGTGCCTAATATAAATGTTCCTCCAGTTCCAAGACCGCCATTCTACTACCCTCCTCAACCGTTCCCATATCCAGGTAATCCTTAATCCTCGCCTCAATCACGACTTGTGAGAAGGAAAAGGGAGATTTTAACAACAAACGTTTTCAAGATCGGATATTTAAAATCAGTAGGCACACGATGTCTAAATTTTATTCACAATCATCATTGAGCCTGTCAAGAACGTTCCTGTATTGAACGAAAGCCAAAAATATACCAATTTTAACTGACGTTCTTCAGGTCCAATAATTAATCACTTGATTAATAGGACAATTATCAAAAGTGTATTGTGTTCTCTTTACATACAGTGCCTAATATAAATGTTCCTCCAGTTCCAAGACCGTCATTCTACTACCCTCCTCAACCGTTCCCATATCCAGGTAATCCTTAATCCTCGCCTCAATCACGACTCGTGAGAAGGAAAAGGAGATTTTAACAACAAAGTTTTCAAGATCGGATATTTAAAATCAGTAGGCACACGATGTCTAAATTTTATTCCAATCATCATTGAGACCTGTCAAGAACGTTCCTGTTTTGAACGAAAGCCAAAAATAGACCAATTTTAACTGACGTTCATCAGGTGCAACAATTAATCACTTGATTAATAGGGCAATTATCAAAAGTGTCTTGTGTTCTTTTTACATACAGTGCCTAATATAAATGTTCCTCCAGTTCCAAGACCGCCATTCTACTACCCTCCTCAACCGTTCCCATATCCAGGTAATCCTTAATCCTCGCCTCAATCACGACTTGTGAGAAGGAAAAGGAGATTTTAACAACAAACTTTTCAAGATCGGATATTTAAAATCAGTAGGCACACGATGTCTAAATTTTATTCCAATCATCATTGAGCCTGTCAAGAACGTTCCTGTTTTGAACGAAAGCCAAAAATAGACCAATTTTAACTGACGTTCATCAGGTGCAACAATTAATCACTTGATTAATAGGACAATTATCAAAAATGTATTGTGTTCTCTTTACATACAGTGCCTAATATAAATGTTCCTCCAGTTCCAAGACCGCCATTCTACTACCCTCCTCAACCGTTCCCATATCCAGGTAATCCTTAATCCTCGCCTCAATCACGACTTGTGAGAAGGAAAAGGGAGATTTTAACAACAAACTTTTCAAGATCGGATATTTAAAATCAGTAGGCACACGATGTCTAAATTTTATTCCAATCATCATTGAGCCTGTCAAGAACGTTCCTGTATTGAACGAAAGCCAAAAATATACCAATTTTAACTGACGTTCATCAGGTGCAACAATTAATCACTTGATTAATAGGGCAATTATCAAAAGTGTATTGTGTTTCTTCACATACAGTGCCTAATATAAATGTTCCTCCAGTTCCAAGACCGCCATTCTACTACCCTCCTCAACCGTTCCCATATCCAGGTAATCCTTAATCCTCGCCTCAATCACGACTTGTGAGAAGGAAAAGGAGATTTTAACAACAAAGTTTTCAAGATCGGATATTTAAAATCAGTAGGCACACGATGTCTAAATTTTATTCCAATCATCATTGAGCCTGTCAAGAACGTTCCTGTTTTGAACAAAAGCCCAAAATAGACCAATTTTAACTGACGTTCATCAGGTGCAACAATTAATCACTTGATTAATAGGGCAATTATCAAAAGTGTCTTGTGTTCTTTTTACATACAGTGCCTAATATAAATGTTCCTCCAGTTCCAAGACCGCCATTCTACTACCCTCCTCAACCGTTCCCATATCCAGGTAATCCTTAATCCTCGCCTCAATCACGACTTGTGAGAAGGAAAAGGGAGATTTTAACAACAAACGTTTTCAAGATCGGATATTTAAAATCAGTAGGCACACGATGTCTAAATTTTATTCCAATCATCATTGAGCCTGTCAAGAACGTTCCTGTTTTGAACGAAAGCCAAAAATAGACCAATTTTAACTGACGTTCATCAGGTGCAATAATTAATCACTTGATTAATAGGACAATTATCAAAAGTGTATTGTGTTCTCTTTACATACAGTGCCTAATATAAAAGTTCCTCCAGTTCCAAGACCGCCATTCTACTACCCTCCTCAACCGTTCCCATATCCAGGTAATCCTTAATCCTCGCCTCAATCACGACTTGTGAGAAGGAAAAGGGAGATTTTAACAACAAACTTTTCAAGATCGGATATTTAAAATCAGTGGGCACAGGATGTCTAAATTTTATTCCAATCATCATTGAGCCTGTCAAGAACGTTCCTGTTTTGAACGAAAGCCAAAAATAGACCAATTTTAACTGACGTTCATCAGGTGCAACAATTAATCACTTGATTAATAGGGCAATTATCAAAAGTGTCTTGTGTTCTTTTTACATACAGTGCCTAATATAAATGTTCCTCCAGTTCCAAGACCGCCATTCTACTACCCTCCTCAACCGTTCCCATATCCAGGTAATCCTTAATCCTCGCCTCAATCACGACTCGTGAGAAGGAAAAGGGAGATTTTAACAACAAACTTTTCAAGATCGGATATTTAAAATCAGTAGGCACACGATGTCTAAATTTTATTCCAATCATCATTGAGCCTGTCAAGAACGTTCCTGTTTTGAACGAAAGCCAAAAATAGACCAATTTTAACTGACGTTCATCAGGTGCAATAATTAATCACTTGATTAATAGGACAATTATCAAAAGTGTATTGTGTTCTCTTTACATACAGTGCCTAATATAAAAGTTCCTCCAGTTCCAAGACCGCCATTCTACTACCCTCCTCAACCGTTCCCATATCCAGGTAATCCTTAATCCTCGCCTCAATCACGACTCGTGAGAAGGAAAAGGGAGATTTTAACAACAAACTTTTCAAGATCGGATATTTAAAATCAGTAGGCACACGATGTCTAAATTTTATTCCAATCATCATTGAGCCTGTCAAGAACGTTCCTGTTTTGAACGAAAGCCAAAAATATACCAATTTTAACTGACGTTCATCAGGTCCAATAATTAATCACTTGATTAATAGGACAATTATCAAAAGTGTATTGTGTTCTCTTTACATACAGTGCCTAATATAAATGTTCCTCCAGTTCCAAGACCGCCATTCTACTACCCTCCTCAACCGTTCCCATATCCAGGTAATCCTTAATCCTCGCCTCAATCACGACTCGTGAGAAGGAAAAGGAGATTTTAACAACAAAGTTTTCAAGATCGGATATTTAAAATCAGTAGGCACACGATGTCTAAATTTTATTCCAATCATCATTGAGCCTGTCAAGAACGTTCCTGTTTTGAACGAAAGCCAAAAATAGACCAATTTTAACTGACGTTCATCAGGTGCAATAATTAATCACTTGATTAATAGGACAATTATCAAAAGTGTCTTGTGTTCTCTTTACATACAGTGCCTAATATAAATGTTCCTCCAGTTCCAAGACCGCCATTCTACTACCCTCCTCAACCGTTCCCATATCCAGGTAATCCTTAATCCTCGCCTCAATCACGACTCGTGAGAAGGAAAAGGAGATTTTAACAACAAACTTTTCAAGATCGGATATTTAAAATCAGTAGGCACACGATGTCTAAATTTTATTCCAATCATCATTGAGCCTGTCAAGAACGTTCCTGTATTGAACGAAAGCCAAAAATAGACCAATTTTAACTGACGTTCATCAGGTGCAACAATTAATCACTTGATTAATAGGACAATTATCAAAAAGTGTCTTGTGTTCTCTTTACATACAGTGCCTAATATAAATGTTCCTCCAGTTCCAAGACCGCCATTCTACTACCCTCCTCAACCGTTCCCATATCCAGGTAATCCTTAATCCTCGCCTCAATCACGACTCGTGAGAAGGAAAAGGAGATTTTAACAACAAAGTTTTCAAGATCGGATATTTAAAATCAGTAGGCACACGATGTCTAAATTTTATTCCAATCATCATTGAGCCTGTCAAGAACGTTCCTGTTTTGAACGAAAGCCAAAAATAGACCAATTTTAACTGACGTTCATCAGGTGCAACAATTAATCACTTGATTAATAGGACAATTATCAAAAGTGTCTTGTGTTCTCTTTACATACAGTGCCTAATATAAATGTTCCTCCAGTTCCAAGACCGCCATTCTACTACCCTCCTCAACCGTTCCCATATCCAGGTAATCCTTAATCCTCGCCTCAATCACGACTCGTGAGAAGGAAACAGGAGATTTTAACAACAAACTTTTCAAGATCGGATATTTAAAATCAGTAGGCACACGATGTCTAAATTTTATTCCAATCATCGTTGAGCCTGTCAAGAACGTTCCTGTTTTGAACGAAAGCCAAAAATAGACCAATTTTAACTGACGTTCATCAGGTGCAACAATGAATCACTTGATTAATAGGGCAATTATCAAAAGTGTCTTGTGTTCTCTTTACATACAGTGCCTAATATAAATGTTCCTCCAGTTCCAAGACCGCCATTCTACTACCCTCCTCAACCGTTCCCATATCCAGGTAATCCTTAATCCTCGCCTCAATCACGACTCGTGAGAAGGAAAAGGAGATTTTAACAACAAACTTTTCAAGATCGGATATTTAAAATCAGTAGGCACACGATGTCTAAATTTTATTCCAATCATCATTGAGCCTGTCAAGAACGTTCCTGTTTTGAACGAAAGCCAAAAATAGACCAATTTTAACTGACGTTCATCAGGTGCAACAATTAATCACTTGATTAATAGGGCAATTATCAAAAGTGTCTTGTGTTCTCTTTACATACAGTGCCTAATATAAATGTTCCTCCAGTTCCAAGACCGCCATTCTACTACCCTCCTCAACCGTTCCCATATCCAGGTAATCCTTAATCCTCGCCTCAATCACGACTCGTGAGAAGGAAACAGGAGATTTTAACAACAAACTTTTCAAGATCGGATATTTAAAATCAGTAGGCACACGATGTCTAAATTTTATTCCAATCATCATTGAGCCTGTCAAGAACGTTCCTGTTTTGAACGAAAGCCAAAAATAGACCAATTTTAACTGACGTTCATCAGGTGCAACAATTAATCACTTGATTAATAGGGCAATTATCAAAAGTGTCTTGTGTTCTCTTTACATACAGTGCCTAATATAAATGTTCCTCCAGTTCCAAGACCGCCATTCTACTACCCTCCTCAACCGTTCCCATATCCAGGTAATCCTTAATCCTCGCCTCAATCACGACTTCGTGAGAAGGAAACAGGCAGATTTTAACAACAAACTTTTCAAGATCGGATATTTAAAATCAGTAGGCACACGATGTCTAAATTTTATTCCAATCATCATTGAGCCTGTCAAGAACGTTCCTGTTTTGAACGAAAGCCAAAAATAGACCAATTTTAACTGACGTTCATCAGGTGCAACAATTAATCACTTGATTAATAGGGCAATTATCAAAAGTGTCTTGTGTTCTTTTTACATACAGTGCCTAATATAAATGTTCCTCCAGTTCCAAGACCGCCATTCTACTACCCTCCTCAACCGTTCCCATATCCAGGTAATCCTTAATCCTCGCCTCAATCACGACTCGTGAGAAGGAAACAGGAGATTTTAACAACAAACTTTTCAAGATCGGATATTTAAAATCAGTAGGCACACGATGTCTAAATTTTATTCCAATCATCGTTGAGCCTGTCAAGAACGTTCCTGTTTTGAACGAAAGCCAAAAATAGACCAATTTTAACTGACGTTCATCAGGTGCAATAATTAATCACTTGATTAATAGGACAATTATCAAAAGTGTATTGTGTTCTCTTTACATACAGTGCCTAATATAAAAGTTCCTCCAGTTCCAAGACCGCCATTCTACTACCCTCCTCAACCGTTCCCATATCCAGGTAATCCTTAATCCTCGCCTCAATCACGACTCGTGAGAAGGAAACAGGAGATTTTAACAACAAACTTTTCAAGATCGGATATTTAAAATCAGTAGGCACACGATGTCTAAATTTTATTCCAATCATCGTTGAGCCTGTCAAGAACGTTCCTGTTTTGAACGAAAGCCAAAAATAGACCAATTTTAACTGACGTTCATCAGGTGCAACAATTAATCACTTGATTAATAGGGCAATTATCAAAAGTGTCTTGTGTTCTCTTTACATACAGTGCCTAATATAAAAGTTCCTCCAGTTCCAAGACCGCCATTCTACTACCCTCCTCAACCGTTCCCATATCCAGGTAATCCTTAATCCTCGCCTCAATCACGACTCGTGAGAAGGAAACAGGAGATTTTAACAACAAACTTTTCAAGATCGGATATTTAAAATCAGTAGGCACACGATGTCTAAATTTTATTCCAATCATCATTGAGCCTGTCAAGAACGTTCCTGTTTTGAACGAAAGCCAAAAATAGACCAATTTTAACTGACGTTCATCAGGTGCAACAATTAATCACTTGATTAATAGGGCAATTATCAAAAGTGTCTTGTGTTCTTTTTACATACAGTGCCTAATATAAATGTTCCTCCAGTTCCAAGACCGCCATTCTACTACCCTCCTCAACCGTTCCCATATCCAGGTAATCCTTAATCCTCGCCTCAATCACGACTCGTGAGAAGGAAAAGGAGATTTTAACAACAAACTTTTCAAGATCGGATATTTAAAATCAGTAGGCACACGATGTCTAAATTTTATTCCAATCATCATTGAGCCTGTCAAGAACGTTCCTGTTTTGAACGAAAGCCAAAAATAGACCAATTTTAACTGACGTTCATCAGGTGCAACAATTAATCACTTGATTAATAGGACAATTATCAAAAGTGTCTTGTGTTCTCTTTACATACAGTGCCTAATATAAATGTTCCTCCAGTTCCAAGACCGCCATTCTACTACCCTCCTCAACCGTTCCCATATCCAGGTAATCCTTAATCCTCGCCTCAATCACGACTCGTGAGAAGGAAAATGGAGATTTTAACAACAAACTTTTCAAGATCGGATATTTAAAATCAGTAGGCACACGATGTCTAAATTTTATTCCAATCATCATTGAGCCTGTCAAGAACGTTCCTGTTTTGAACGAAAGCCAAAAATAGACCAATTTTAACTGACGTTCATCAGGTGCAATAATTAATCACTTGATTAATAGGACAATTATCAAAAGTGTATTGTGTTCTCTTTACATACAGTGCCTAATATAAAAGTTCCTCCAGTTCCAAGACCGCCATTCTACTACCCTCCTCAACCGTTCCCATATCCAGGTAATCCTTAATCCTCGCCTCAATCACGACTCGTGAGAAGGAAACAGGAGATTTTAACAACAAACTTTTCAAGATCGGATATTTAAAATCAGTAGGCACACGATGTCTAAATTTTATTCCAATCATCATTGAGCCTGTCAAGAACGTTCCTGTTTTGAACGAAAGCCAAAAATAGACCAATTTTAACTGACGTTCATCAGGTGCAACAATTAATCACTTGATTAATAGGACAATTATCAAAAGTGTCTTGTGTTCTCTTTACATACAGTGCCTAATATAAAAGTTCCTCCAGTTCCAAGACTGCCACTCTACTACCCTCCTCTACCATTCCCATATCCAGGTAATCCTTAATCCTCGCCTCAGTCACGACTCGTGAGAAGGAAAAGGGAGATTTTAACAACAAACTTTCCAAGATTGGATATTTAAAATCAGTAGGCAAACGATGTCTAAATTTTATTCCAATCATCTTTGAGCCTGTCAAGAACGTTCCTGTTTTGAACGAAAGCCAAAAATAGACAAATGTTCACTAACGTTCATCAGGTGCAACAATTAATCACTTGATTAATAGAGGCAATTATCAAAAGTGTCTTGTGTTCTCTTTACATACAGTGCCTATATATAAAAGTTCCTCCAGTTCCAAGACTCGCCATTCTACTACCCTCCTCTGCCATTCCCATATCCAGGTTATCCTTAATCCTTGCCTCAGTCCCAAGTCGTGAGAAGGAAACGGGAGATTTTAAAAACAAATTTTCCAAGATTGGATATTTAAACTCAGTAGGCACACGAATGTCATAAATTTTATTCAAATCTTCTTTGAGCCTGTCAAGAACGTTCCTGTTTTGAACAAAAGCCAAAAATAAACAAAATTTCACTGACGTTTATCATGTGCAACAATTGATCACTTGATTAATGAGGCAATTATCAAAAGTGCCTTGTGTTCTCTTTACATACAGTGCCTATAATAAAAGTTCCTCCAGTTCCAAGACTGCCATTCTACTACCCTCCTCTACCATTCCCATATCCAGGTAATCCTTATTGCTCATACGACTCGCTTACTTGCTCATTCACGACTCGTGAGAAGGAAGAGGAAGATTTTAACAACAAACTTTTCAAGACTGGGTATTTAAGATCAGTAGGCAAACGATGTCTAAATTTTATTCCAATCTTCTTTGAGCCTGTCAAGAACGTTACTGTTTTGAACGAAAGCCGAAAATGGGCAAAATTTCACTGTCGTTAATCATGTGCAACAATTAATCACTTGATTAATCAGGACAATTATCAAAAGTGCCTTGTGTTCTCTTTACATACAGTGCCTATAATAGAAGTTCCTCCAGTTCCAAGACTGCCATTCTACTACCCTCCTCTACCATTCCCATATCCAAGTAATCCTTTATCCTTGCCTCAGTCACGACTCGTGAGATGGAAGAGGGAGATTTTAACAACAAACTTGCCAAGATTGGATATTTAAAATCAGTAGGCAAACGATGTCTAAATTTTATTCCAATCATCCTTGAGCTTGTCAAGAACGTTCCTGTTTTGAACGAAAGCCAAAAATGGACAAATTTTCACTGACGTTAATCACGTGCAACAATTAATCACTTGATTAATGAGACAATTATCAAAAGTGCCTTGTGTTCTCTTTACATACAGTGCCTATAATAAAAGTTCCTCCAGTTCCAAGACTGCCATTCCACTACCCTCCTCTAACATTCCATATCCAGGTAATCCTGAAATGGACCATGAAATGAGCTTTTTACTTTTGCAGATAACTGTTACATTAAACCTTCAACGTTCACTGAATGTCGAAGAGGCATCCGTTTCCGTCTCAGTTTATTAACTTCTGCACAAGAAATTAATGAAATATCGACTTTTTCTTTCTCTCTTCAACTGACCGCAAAACAAGTTGCGACGTAATTTTGACGGTCGTGACGTACCCTGTTTCCGGAACCGGAAGTTCTCTCGGCTGTAGAATGGGAACGTCAGCGGCGGCGAGTTGGGGGTGCGCCGGTAGGTTTTACCGCGCTGATGGCGCTCATGTCACGGACGTATTTTCTGAATCGGCGCCCCTCATCGCCGCGATAGCCATGGACACATCGCAGCTGATCGAAATTGATAGAGAATATGTTGCGCTACACAGGCAGCAGAGGACTAGTCTTATTGTTGGCAAAAGGCGGCCCGTGTCAGTCGTTTGCAAAGCGACGCAGATGGAAATAAATTGCCGCGGTATTTTTCGCGGCTTGTGAGTCTGCAGGAGTAAGCCGACGCTGAAAAAAGATACGTTTGAACTTTGAACTACGACAGTGTCAGCAAGAGCCACGTAAATACCTGTGCACACTCAGAGCGGACGCGCGCGTTTGATGGAAGTGCTGTATTCGCGATGTTGGTCAGCGCTTCGGGACCGATCTTTTACGATTGCAACTGGATACTGACGTGACACTCGGCAAGGAAGGTTGACCAGCACTGCACGCAGCTCCCACGAACTGTTATAGCTCGACAGTGACGTGCAGTCGTGTCAGAATAAAATGGCATACTAATAACAACAGTGCCTGCATACTGTGTTACGAAGGTAATCCATACGGCGTTTTATTTGAGCTCTATGATCGTACGAAACAAGAAGATAGAATCGACGAGTCCCTTTTCGACGACAGTGTTCGTCAACACGCCTCGGAAAACAAGGAAAGATTGACCTCACCTCTTAATCTAAAATTTAGGTCAGCGATCAAAATACGGAAGGGTCCCCAAGGGCCGCGCGGGCATATTCCATTCAGCACGCCAACCGGTCGTGGGCAGACGGTCTTGGCGCAAGGACCGTTGGTAGCGCAGCACTGAGTAGGAGTGCCTGCTAGGGCCGGCTAGGCTATCTGCCGAGCTCGGTGGATTCTGTAGCCATTGTAGCTTTTCTCGGGTGTTTGTGGATCCAGCGTCTCTTGTTCGTACGTGGTCTGTTCAAATACTTTTTCTTGCTGCTTCAAGTTGGGACGCGCGAGAAGAACACATAGAAAAATTAATGTTCGTTGGTCATCGCGACTACACCGTGGTGCGGCCAACAACTGCGTCGGCCCTTTGCGCAGGCGCAGTAGGGTCTTTTTCGCTTGCCTAATCTACCACCGATAGATGGCGCTTGGCTCTCAGCATTATCAAATTTGGCAATTTTCATCTGGAACTCATTACTTGCCACAAGCATGGACCTGAATATTATTTAACAAAAGTTTGGAAACATTCACCGACTATTTATTGTTACGATCGCGGTGCTGGTGAGGTAGGCTCTTACCCAATGAGCGACGTGGATTCGGCTGACCGCTGCGATTCGGCGGAGGCATCGTAGTGAAAAGGCAGAGAGCTTTCGAAGGAAGAAGGCGCAAAATAGTCAATTTTCCATTAAAAGTTCTAGAGCGAAGAACTTTTTGGAGCTCTCTATTTTTGTGTTTCTTTTTTACACTTTTTACGACGATCAGTGGATGAAATTCGACTTCAGAACCGTTTCATGGTCCCTTTAATCCTTGCCTCGGTCACGATTCGAGAGTAGGAAAAGGGAGATTTTAACAACAAACTTTCCAAGATTGGATATTTAAAATCGGTAGGCTAAACAATGTATAAATTTTATTCAAATCTTCTTTTGAGCCTGTCAAGAACGTTTCTGTTTTGAACAGAAAGCCAAAAATTAACAAAATTTAACTGACGTTTATCAGGTGCAACAATTAATCACTTGATTAATAAGGCAATTATCAAAAGTGCCTTGTGTTCTCTTTACATACAGTGCCTAATATAAAAGTTCCTCCAGTTCCAAGAACGCCATTTTACTACCCTCCTCCAATCGTTCCCATATCCAGGTAATCACTGAATTCTCGCCTCAATCACTGACTCGTGAAGAAAGAGGGTTTTCACAACAAACTTTCCAGGATGAGATATTTAAAATCGGAACGCAAACGATGTCTACATTTGATTTAAATCTTCTTTGAGCCCGTCAACAAAGTCCTGTTTTGACCGAAAGCTAAATATAGACCCATTTTCGTTGAAGTTAATCAGGTGCAAGAATTAATCCACTTGATTAGTGCAGCAATTACCAAAAATGCCTTCTGTTTTGTTACATACGAGTGCCTATTATAAAAGTTCCTCCAGTTCCAAGACTATCATTTTACTACCCTCCCGAACCGTTCCCATGATATCCAGGTAATTATTAATCTCTTGCCTCAATCAGAACTTGTTAGAAGGAAAGGAGATTTCAAAGACCATCTGTCCCGGATTGGATCATTTAAAATCAGTAGGCAAATGATGTCTAAATTTGATTCCAATCTTCTTTGAGCCTGTCCAACAACATCCTTGTTTTGACGATAAGCCAGATATAGACCCATTTTCACTAATGTTAATCCGGTGCAACGATTAATCACATGAATAATGAGGCAATTAATAAAAATTCGCTTCTGTGTTCTTTACATACAGTGCCTACATATAAAAGTTCCTCCAGTTCCAAGAGCTGCCATTCTACTACCCTCCGCAACCGTTCCCGTATCCAGGTAATCATTAAGTCCTTGCCTCAATCACAACTCATGAGATCGAAAAGGAAATTTTAACAACAAAGTTTCCAGGATGGGATATTTAAAATCGGTAGGCAAACGATGTCTAAATTTTATTCAGATACTTCTTTGAGCCTGTCGAGAACGTTTCCTGTTTCGAACGAAAGCCGAAAATGAACAAATTTTCACTGACGTTAATCATGTGCAACGATTGATCACTTGATTAATGAGGCAATTATCAAAAATGCTTGTATCTCTTTACATACAGTGCCTAATAATAAAAGTTCCTCCAGTTCCAAGACTGCCGATTCTACCACCCTCCTGAACTGTTGCCATATCCAGGTAATCCATTAATCCTTCGCCTCAATCACAACTCGTGAGAAGGAAAAGGGAGATTTTAACAACAAACGTTCCAAGACGTGGATATTTAAAATTGGTAGGCAAACGATGTCTAAATTTTATTAAAATCTTCTTTGAGCCAGTAAAGAGCGTCTCTGTTTAGAACAAAAGCCAAATATAGACCCAGTTTACATTGAACTTAACCAGGTGCAACAATTAATCACTTAATTAATGCGGCAATTACCGAAAATTCCCTCTGATCTCTTCACATACAGTGCCTAATATAAAAGTTCCTCCAGTTCCAAGACCGCCATTCTACTACCCTCCGCAACCGTTCCCATATCCAGGTAATCATTTAGTCTTGCCTCAATCACGACTCATGAGATCGAAAAGGGAATTTTAACAACAAAGTTTCCAGGATGGGATATTTAAAATCGGTAGGCAAACGATGTCTAAATTTTATTCCAATCTTCTCTTGAGCCTGTCAAGAACGTTCCTTTTTCGAACGAAAGCCAAAATAGACAAATTTTTACTGACGTTAAGCATGTGCAACGATTAATCACTTGATTAATGAGGCATTTATCAAAAATTATTTCTGTATTCTTTACATACAGTGCCTAATAATAAAAGTTCCTCCAGTTCCAAGACTGCCGTTCTACAACCCTCCTGAACCGTTGCCATATCCAGGTAATCATTAATTTTGGCCTCAATCACAACTCGTGAGAAGGAAAAGGGAGATTTTAACAACAAACGTTCCACGATGTGACATTTAAATGTCGAAGAGGCAAACGATGTCTCAGTTTATTAAATCTTCATGAAGTCAGTAAAGACGTCTCTGTTTAGCTACAACAGCCAAATAACAAGTTGCATCGTAATTTTACGGTGCAACAATTACCCTGTATCCGGAATTCCGAAAGTTCTCTCTGACTCTACAATGAACGTGCGCCGAATTGAGAACTGCCGTAAGTTCTCAAGACCGCCATTCTACTACCCCTCAAGCGTTCCTCATATCCAGGTAATCATGTACAATATTGCGCTTATTCACAACTTGTTAGAAGGAAAAGGAGCTTTTAAAGATACACTTTTGCGAATGGGAAATTAAAAATCGGTGCGCAAATGACGTCCAAGTTTTATTGAAATCTTGTTTGACCCGTCAAGCGTGTGCATGTTCTCAGCGCATGCCAAATATCGACATAGCCTTAATGATGTTGAAGGGGTGCAAAAATTAATCACTTGATTAATGAGTCTATTACTAAAATGCAGTCTTCTTTCTTCACTTCCATCACCTTATAAAAACGTTCCACGAAATCCAAGACTACCATTTCACTACCCTTCTCACCCCATCCAATATCCGGGTAATCATTAATTCTTGCCTCACACACAACTCGTAAGAAGGAATAGGCAGCTTTTAAAAACCATCTTTCCAGAGTGGTGATTTAAAAATCGGTAGGCAAACCACGTCTATAATTTACTTAAATCTTCTTTGACCTCGTCAAGTGTGTAAGTGTTTTCAACGAAAGTCAAATAGAGACATTTGCTGATTGGTGTTAGACAGGTGCAACAATTAATGACTTGGTTAAAAAGGCAATTGTGGAAAAATTATTTGTTCTTCACATGCAGCGAATTATATCATCGTCCCAAGAACTCCAAGACAACCATTCTAGTACCCTCCTCAACCGTTCTGATATCCTGTACATCAATTGTTGCTTTATTCCTAACTCGTAAAAAAGAAAAGGGAGCTTTTAAAAACAAACTTTCCAATATGGGACATTGAAAATCGGTAGGCAAAAGATGTCTAAATTTTATTCAAATCTTCTTTGAATAAGTCAAGGGCGTCCCTGTTTTGAACGAAATCTAAATATAGACACATTCTCATTCACGTCCAAGAGGTGCAACCATTATTCACTTGGTAAAGGAGGCCGTTAACAAAAAATGTATTCTTTTTCTTCACATCCAGCGCCTTATACAAATGCTCCGAGAAATCCAAGACTACCATTCTACTGCCCTCCTCAACCGTTCCCATATCCATGTAGTTATTAATTTTAGCCTCAATCACAAGTCGTTAGAAGGAAATGGGAGCTCTTAGAAACAAACTTTCTAGGGTGGGGAATCAAAATCGGTGTGCAAACGACGTGTAAATTTTACTTAAATCTACCTTGACCCCGGCAAGTGCTCCACTGTTTTCAAGGAAAGCCAAATATAGACACATGGATATAGACGTTGAACTGGTGGAACGATTAATCGAATGGTTAATGAGGCAATTATGAAAAATGTTATTTTTTTCACATCCAGCTCCGTATATAAACGTCCCCGAAAATTCCAAGCCTAGCATTCTTGCACCATCCTCAACCGTTCTCACATCCAGCTAGTCATTAATTCTTGCTATAATCACAACTCTTAAAAAAGAAAAGGGAGCTTTTAGAAACAAACTTTCCAGGATGGGATATTTAAAATCAATAGGCAAACGATGTCTAAATGTTTTTCAACTTTCCCTTGAGCATGTTAAGGGCGTATCTATTTTGAACAAAAGTCAAATATAGACACATTCTCATTGACGTTAACCAGGTGCAATAATTAATCACTTGTTTAATAAGACAATTATCAAAAATGCCTTGTGTTTTCTTCATACCCAGTGCCTAATATTAAAGTTCCACCAGTTCCAAGGCTACCATACTACTACCCTCCTCAATCGTTTCCATATGCAGGTAATTGTTAATTCTTGCCTCATTCACAACTCGTTAAAAGGAAAAGGCAGGTTTTAATAACAAACCTTCCAGGATGGGCCTTAGAAATCGTTGTGCAAAGGATGTCCAAAGTTCGCTCAAGTCTTTTTTGACGCTATCAAGGCCGTACCTGATTTTAACGCCAACAAAATATAGACAGATTATCATTCTTGTTCAAGAGGTGCAACATTTATTCACTTGGTTAATGAGGCAGTTATGAATTATGTATATTTTCTTCACATCCAGCGCCTTATATAAGCGTTCCACGAATTCCAAGACTATATTCTACTATCCTCCTTCACTGTTTCCATATCCAGGTAATAATTAATTCTAGCTTCCATGACAACTCGTTAGAAGGAAAATGTAGATGTTAAAAACCAACTTTCCAGGACCGGGAATTGAAAATCGATATGCAAACGATGTCTATATTTTACTCAAATCTTCTTTGACACCGTGAAGGGCGTCACTGTTTTCAACGAAAGCCAAATATAGACACATGCTGATTTACGTTAAAATGGTGCAACGATTAGTCACTTGATTAATGAGGCAATTATTAAAAATGTCGTTCTCTTTTCTCTACTTACAGTTCCTAATATAATAGTTCCTCCAGTTCCAAGACTACTATTGTCCTACCCTCCTCAGCCATTCCCACATCCAGGTCAGTATTAATTCTTGCCTTTAATCACAGCTCGTACAAAGAAAATGGGAGCTTCTAAAATCAAGCTTTCCAGGATGGAATTTGTAATATCGGTTTACAAATTATGTCTAAATTTTAATCAAATCCTTGAGCCAGTCAAGGGCGTCGCTGATTATGAACGAAAACCAAAAACAGAAACATTCTGATTCGATGTTAACCAGGTGCAAGAATTAGTCACTTTATTAAGGACGCAATTTTCAGAAATGCCCGTTTTCTTGACATGCATTGCTTAATATAAAAGTTCCTCCAGTTCCAAGAACGCCATTCTACTACCCTCCTCAACCGTTTCCATATCCAAGTAATCACTGATTCTTGCCTCAATCACAACTTGTTACTAGAAAAAGAATGTTTTAAAAACGAACCTTCCAAGTTGGGGAATTTAAAATCTGTGTGAAAACCATGTCTAAATTTTGCTTAAACCTTCTTGGAGCCAGTCGACGGCGTTCCCGTTTCGAAAGAAGGCCAAATATAGATACATTCTCATTGGTGTTAAACAGGTGCAAAAATTAATCACTTGGTTAGTGAGGCAATTAAAAAATATATTATATTTCTTTACCCCCAGCACCTTTTATGAACGTTTACCGATTCCAAGACTACCATTCTACTACCCTTTTTAACCATTCCTATATCCAGGTAATAATTAATTCTAGCCTGATTCATAACTCGTTAGAAGGAAAAGGAAGCTTTTAAAACAAACCTTCTAGGATGGGAAATTGAAAATCGGAGTGCAAATGACGTCTAAATTTTAGTCAAATCTTTTTGACCCTGTCAAGGGCGTACCTGTATTCAACGCAAACCAAATATAGAGACATCCTAATTGACGTTCAGGAGGTGTAACAATTAATCACTCGGTTAATGAGGCGATACTAAAGAATGTAGTCGTTTTCCTTCACATGTAGTTACATAAACGTTCCACAAATTCCAAGACTACCACTCTAGTACCCTCCTCCACCGTTCCTATATCCAGGTAATCATTAATTCTTGTCTCAATCACAACTCGGAATAAGGAAAAGGTAGCTGTTACAAGATACGGCGAGAGGTGGCGCCACAACCCAAGGAATGCTGCGGCGTTCTGACCTTTCCCCGGTACTCACCGAGAAGGAAAGAAACCGGCGAGCATCGCTGGTGCGGATCCCGACCACGTTGTAACCTTTTAGCAACCATTAAACTAGTTACGTTCGATGTCACACCTGTGAAACATGGTGTCATAAGCGGGAATAGTCAACGTTTGAACTACGACCGCCGCGACAACGGAGGCAAGTATGGACAGGATCCCGCCGCCGCCGAAGTTTGAAAACGCCAGCAACGCTGCGAAACAAACGCGCACGTTCAAACAGGTCGTCACGCTGTACCTGAAAGTGACCGATGCCGCTGGAGCATCATGGGGAAGGAAAGTCGCAGTTTTTCTCACGCTTGGAGTACCAAGCCTGCTAGACATTTACAATGCTCTGGACTTCGGAAAGAGAACTCAAGCGAGACCGCACGCTGAATTTGACTTCGACAACGTTGTGAACCTACTAAATGCGCACTTTCTGCCGAAACCGAACGAAGTGTACGCACGCTACGTCTTCCGCATGCGAGTACAACTCCCCGACGAGAGGTTCGACACTTTTCTGACCGACTTGAAACTGAAAACCCTCGACATCAATTTCGGAACAGAAAAGAGAAGATGATCCGTGACCAAATTGTCTGAGGAATAAACGAGGAGAAAGCATGTGCGGACATTCTGCAACTAGAGAAACCGATTTTGAAATTGTCGTCAAGGTGTGCCTAGCGCAAGAGTCGACAAAGCTTCAAATGGAGGCAGGGGGTAAAGGTTTATGAGGAGGAGTGGCGACATCTGGAGTCCCGAGTGAAAGATCGCGAAAACACGCGACAGAACACGAGAGCAAGAACCCAATGTTGCCCGCTGAAAGACGACCGCCGCAATGGTAATTGCGAAGACTGAAAGCTTTCAGCAAAACAAACAGTGATAATTTAACGTTGTAAACTAAATTCTGAGCTCTTCTAACGCTTATAAAAAGCAATGTGCTCCCGACGCTGCATTAAATTCCCTTCTGTCGAAATCTCGGAAAGCTTGTGGTGGCGCGGTTTCGTATTCCCGGGTGCGCCTATCAAAACCATAGCGCGAAGCCACTTATCTGATTTTATTTCGAGTTGAAACGATGCCGTACGCCTGCGCACATGAAAAAGAAGCTTCGAAAGGAACGCGAATATATTTCCACTGGTGAGTACGTGGATTGGTCCTTAGGAAGACCGTGAAATCTAGCCAATGAGACGTAAATCTAGTTGCTAACCATGTGCCGGACTCCAAAGGTTTGCCTCCATGTTCCGCCGCTTGCGGCAGCCAGAATACGTGGGAAAATGGCGGACCTTTTCCTCCTGAGTTAGTATATATGAGCTCTATGAATGAAGGTGTCCATAGAAGGCACCGAAGTCGCCGAGGAGTCCACGCCATGAGAGGTGGCAGCAATTTCCGCCGACTACCACGTGCGACCGAGAAAAATCAAACAGACTACGTTCAAGCAACCAGTACAGAACTGTAGACACTGCGATAGGACCCACAAGTGACAAGACAAGAATGTACAGCATCGACAAAAACCTGCAACAAGTACATGAAGCGGAATCATTTTGCAACGGTAAGCAAATGCACCAAGACCGCCGCCAGTGTGGAGCACGACGACGACGACTCAACAGAAGAGATACGGTGCCGGACGGCAAAGCAAGCGCGTTATTTGCCACCTTGACCGTCATTAAAAAAGTAAAGTTCCAAGTGAACAGTGAAGCTTCAGTGAATGTTATCAACCACAAGATTGTGACACCCAGACAGATCGAGCCAACCTCGACAACCCTGCGCATGTGGAATGGTACGATAGTCAACGCATCTGACAAAGCAAGGCTGAAGGTGACGGCAGCCAACGGGCAGAAACACGTAGCTGACTTCATTGTGGTCTGTAACGACATCACACCCCTCACAGGATGGAAGGCAGCCGAACTGATCGGACTAATCGTGGTTGACTACAAACTGGTTGCCAGCGTTGGTGAAGTGAACTCAAGAGACCCTATCACAGAGAGGTACCCCGATGTGTTTGGAACCTCCTTAGGCTCTCTGCCCGGACTCGTACACTTTGTGACCATGCCAGTGGCATACTCTAAAGTAGTGACAAGTTGCCAGGTCCCAGTGAACATCAAGCCTCAGCTCGAGACAACTATAAGACGCTTTGAACAAACAAGAATCATCAATAGTGTCACTGAACCAACACCTTGGGTCAGCCGAATGGTCATCGCTACAAAGAAACATGGAGAAATGAGAATCTGCATTGGCCCTCCGGCTCTCAACGAAGCCTTAGAGAGGAGAGACACCACTTACTTATCCAGGATGATATTATGCCTGAAGCCGCAAAGGCAAAGATATTTTCCAAGTTGAACCTACGAGACGGCTACAAGCAATGTAACGTGGACGAAGAGTCTAGCTTACTCACCACCTTCCAGGCACCAATGGGACACTACCGGTGGCTACGCCCTACATTTGGACTCGCTGTCAGCAGCGAAATCTTTCAGAAGAGACTGCAGTCAGCTCTCGATGAACTGATTGGTGTGCTGTGTGTGGCAGATCACATTCTTGCATATGACGCCGGAGAAACAGATGCGGGAGCTCGCAGTGATCATGACAAGAAGCTGGAAAACCTGCTGCAGAGATGTCAGAAGATTGGTATGTGACTCAACCAAGACAAGACGGAGCTGCATCGTTCAAGTACATTTCAGGGGCAGCTACTGAGAAAAGACGGACTACCTGTCGACCCTAAAAGGTCAGAGCCATTCAAAGAATACCCCACCAACTGACGTCCAAAGTTGCAACGCTTTTGTGGAATGGTCAACTACTTTGTGCGCTTTCTGCCAAAGCTCTCCATGGTCACAAAACCGCTCAGAAAGCAGGTCATCAGCAGTGAACCATGAGCATGGAGCGATGAACAAGACAATGCGTTTCAAGAGACACAGAACTTGGTAGCAAGAGCCCCAGTGTTGCCATATTAAACCCACAGAAACCATTGATGGTACAATGCGATGCCAGCGAACGTGACGTAGGAGCTGCACCCCTTCAAGATGGACAGCCATTGTCCTCCGCGAGCAGAGGTCTTACGCCTACTGAGGTGCCGTATGCGCACATACAGGAGGTGTTTGCAATAGTCTTCTCGTTGAACCAGTTTCACCAGTACACTTTCGGAAGACTGACGACTGTAATCAGAGACCACAAGCCCTTACAAGCTATCATGAAGAAGCAGCTGGATCAAGTTCCAAGAAGCAAGGGACGATCCTACAGACTCAACATTACAACATCGACCTATAGTACCGACCAGGAAATGAACTTCTTGTCGCCGATACACTGTCACGAGCATTCTTGCCAGATGACCAATGCGAACAGCAGCTCGAAGACGTGGTGAACCACCTACCTCTGTACGAAAGGATACAGCAGAGAAGATCCGCGACGCAACCCTGAAGGATGACACCTTGCAAAAGCTGACAACAGGGATCCTAACTGGATAGCCACAAGAAAGGCACAATGTTGCACTAGAAATCAGGATGTACTTCCCTTTCCGAGACGAGCTTGTCGTGGAAGATGACATTGTATTCAAAGGACAACGACTTGTGACCCAAAAAGCACTACGTGGAGAGATGAAAGAAAAGCTACATTCAACACACATCGGTATTGAAAGCACTCTACGACGCGCACGTGAAAGCATCCTCTGGCCGCGCATTAATGTTGAGATCAAGGACCACATATCAGCCTGTAATTTGTTACAACAGGGATGAGTTGAGCTAAGAACTAGTAGAAGAGGAGGACGATTTATTAAAATAGTTGGTAGTCCAGCGGTCGGTTGTCTTTTCTGTTTCTCCTTCCCTCAGTGTTCAGGTGGTTCCACCGGTATTGTAATGTGTGTCAGAAACATGCACCAGAGTAACAGCGAGAGACGCTGAAACCTCACCCAAGACCAGGCTTTCCCTGGGAACTTGTTGGATGCGAGATACTGGAGCACAAGAGCAAGCACTTCCTAGTCACTGTGGACTATTAAAGCAACTTCTGGGAGGTCGATCAACACAACTCGTTAACATCTGCCCATCTGATACGCAGACTGAAGGCAAACTTCACAAGGCATGGCATCCCCAGTGTCCTGGTCACGGACAACGACTCACAGTTTGTTTGTAAAGCGTTCAACAAATTCTCGATTGATTGGAACTTCAAACATGTCACGTCCAGCCCACGATACCCAAGATTGAACAGTATGGCTGAGTCTACCACGAAGACTTTGAAATGCTATTAAAGAAAGCAGGCGAAAGCAATGATGATCCTCAGATATCATTCCTTGACTATCGTAACACGCCGTTGCAACACATAAAACAACACATACACCATAGCCTCCTCTATACGGAGAAAGCCTGGCACGTAGCGAGAAGAGACGGCCGCCGTAAATGGGAAAGGAGGGGTGGGGAATCGGGAGCGAAGGGGAGATATTATTAGGTACCTTAGGGGAGATTGCCTGCTAGCGCCACACAAGAGCGAACGGCCAAACGCAGAAACACTCTTTTTTTTCTTTTTCTTTTCGGTATCGTGGAGAGGAGAAACTCAACGTCAACCCTTTCCCGTTTCTCCCTGCGCCGGCATCTCCGCAACGGTCCTTAAACGCGAAACCGACGGTAGCGGCCGTCGGTTTAGTTTAGTCAAAACTGCATGGTTCTTCCGCGGCACGATACGATGGTCCGACGACGACGCACTCCGCTGGCACACCGACAACTCCGCCGACGCCACCGGCATGGTGCATTGTTGCGAGCGCTTTTTCGAATCACCGCAGCCGTTTCTCCCGGAGTACGAAAACGACGGTGGCGAAAACACGAAAACAAACGTGGTTCGGGAGCGGCCGCTCATGACCCAAGCGCTCGCACACTATCGCTGCCCTTTCTGCTCTGCGCTACCATACTAGTCACCGCTTCGCGGGCTCCTCCTCTCCTTCTTGCTGCGGCAGCACGCCCAATGGCTCCGCCGTCGATGTGCCAGGCTTTCTCCGTATAGAGGAGGCTATGCATACACATACCCGAACTCCTCATGGGCCGACGCGCACACACATGTTTACCAACGATAGCCAAACAGCTGCTGTCAAGAACTGTCAGCGCCAAAATTTTGTTGGAGCAGAAGAAACGAAGGGCGGTTTTCTACAATGACAAACAGGCCAAAGACCTTGATCCTCTGGGTATGGGACATAATGTGATGGTTCTTTCAACCAAAGAAGCACTATGACAAAGGGAACCATCAAGAAGCAATGTGGTGACAGGTCATACAAGGTACAGGTCAGTGACGGTGTGCTGCGCCGCAACAGAGAGCACATGCGAGACACATACAGTTGCCAACAAGCTGAAGCTGATGTCACAACTACTCAGGACGATCGCAAGCAATACAGAACACCTCAGGTCAAAAGTTCCCCTCAGCACGAACCAGACACGACACTAGTATTTATGACTCGCGAGCTTCACCACCAACTCGCCCCAATCCGTAACTCTACGCGCCCAAAGAGAACAGCAACTCTACCAAAGACGTTTCGAGACTTTAGTGCGGGGCAGTCGCTATTCAAACAAAGCAGGATGTTACAAGATAAATCGACAGATGGTGCCGCAACCCCAGGAATGCGATGGCGTACGGACCATTTTGCCCCAATAGTCACCGAGACGGAAAGAAACCGGCGAGGATGGCGGCCAGGTGATATCCGCGTTGTAACCTTTTAGCAAGCATTAAACTAATTACGTTCGATGTCACGCCTTTGAAACAGTAGCTCTTAAAACAAACTTTCCAGGATGGGGAATTGAATATCGGTATGCAAACGACGTCTATATTTTACTCAAATCTTCTTTGACCCCGTCAAGAGCGTCCCTGTTTTTAACGAAAGCCAAATATAGACACATCACTTATTGATGCGGAAGAGGTGCAAACACTATTCATTTGGTTAATGAGGCAAATAATAAATGTATTCTTCTTCTTCTTCACATCCAGCGCCTTGTATTAACATTCCACGAATTCCAAGACTATCATTTTACTACCCTCCTCAGCCTTTCCCATATCCAGGTAATCATTATTTCGAGCCTCAATCACATCCCATAAGAAGGAAAATGGGAAGCTTTAAAAACAAACCTTCCAGGATGGGGAATTAAAAATCATATGCAAACGACGTCTACATTTCACTCCAATATTCTTTCACCCCGTCACGGGCGTCACAGTTTTCAGCGAAAGCCTAATACAAACAAAGGCGGATTGATGTTAAACAGGTGCAAAGATTAAACACTTAGTTTAATAAGGTAATTATCAAAAATGTCATGTTTTCTTCACATCCCCAGCGCCTAATAAAAACCTCCTACAAATTCTAAGACTATCGCCCTACTACCCTCCTCAACCACTCCCACATCCAGGTAATAATTAATTCTTGCCCTAATAACAACTCGTAAAAGGAAATGGAAGCTTTCAAAAACCAACTTTCCAGGATGGAATATATAAGATCGGTTTGCAAACGATGTCTAAATTTTAATCAAATCTATTTTCAGCCAGTCAGGGGCGTCCCTGTTTTGAATGAAAACTAAAAAAAGACAGATTCTCATTGACGTTAATCAGGTGCAACAATTAATCACTTGGTTAATGAGGCAATAATCAATTATGCCTCCTGTTTTCTTCACATCCAGTGCCTAATAAAACAATGACACCAGTTCCAAGACTGACATACTATTATAACCGTTTCCATATCCAGGAAATCGATTCACCCCTCAATCATAACTCGTTAGAAGGAAAAGGGAGCTTTTAAAAACAAACCTTCGACGATAGGGAATTCAAAATGAGTGTGCGAGCGATGTCTTAATTTTACTAAAACCTTCTTTGAGAACGTGAAGGGCGGGACTTGTTTTCAGCGAAAGCCAAATATAGACATATTCTCATTGATGCTAAATTGGTGCAACAATAATCACATGGTTAATGAGGCAATTAAAATATGTATTCGTTCTCTTCGCATTCAGCGCCTGATATAAACGTGCCACGAATTCCAAGACTTCCATTCTACTACCCTCCTCAACCGTTTCCTTATTCAGGTAATCATTAATTCTTGCCTCAATCAGTGCTCGTTGGAAGGAAACGGGAATTTTTAAAACAAACCTTCCAGGATAGGAAATTACAAATCGGTGTGCAGATGACGTCTAAATTTTATTCAAATATTTATTGAGCCAGTCAAGGGTGTTCATGTTTTGAACGAAATTCAAATATAGATTCATTATCATTGGCATCAACCAGATGCAACAAATAATCACTTGTTTAGTCAAGCAATTATCAAAAATTACTTCTGTTTTCTTCACATCCAGTGCCTAATATAAATGTTCCACCAGTTCCAAGACTTCCATTCTACTCCCCTCCTCAACCGTTTCCATATCCAGGTAATCATTCATTCTAGCCTCGATCACAACTCATCAGAAATAAAAGGAAGTTTTAAAAAACAAACCTTCCAGTATCGCGAATTAAAATCGGTGTACAAGCAATGCCTAAATTTACTCAAACCTTTTTTAGACCCACAAGGGCGTCCCTGTTTTCAACAAAAGCCAATTATAGACACATTCTCAATGATATTAAACAGTTGCACCAATTAATCCCTTAATTAATGAGGCAAATAAAAAAATCTCATTTACCGCTGTATATAAACGTTCCTCGAATTCCAAAACAACCGTTCTACAGCACTTTCTCGACCGCTACCTAATCCAGGTAATCCTTAATTCTTGCCTCAATCACAACTCGCAAAAAGAAACGGGCGCTTTTTTGAAACGAACTACCGAGGATGGGGAATTAAAAAGAGGTGTGGAAACAAAATGTAAATTACACTGAATCCCTCTTTGAGCCCGTCAAGGGCGTCCTATTATCAACGAAAGCCGAATATAAATACGCTCTCATTGATGCTAAACTGGTGCAACAAAAACGTACTCGGTTAATAAGGTAATGTAAATATTTTATATTATTTTTCTTCAAATCCATCGCCCTATATAAACGTTCAACGAATTCCAAGACTACAATACTACTACCCTCCAGAACACTTCCCGTATCCAGGTAACCATTAATTCCTGCATCAATTACAGCTCGTAAGAAGGAAAAGGGAGCTTTTAGGGACAAACTTTCCATGATAAGGAATTAAAAATTGGTGTACAAACAGCTGTCGAAATGCTACTCAATTCTTCTTTAACCCTGTCAAGGGCGTCCCTGTTTTCAACGAAAGCCAAATATAGAGATATTGTCATTGGTATCAAACAAAGTGCAACAATTAATCACTTGACAAATGAGGCAATTATAAAAAATATATATTCTTTGTTGTTCACATCCAGCGCTTTATATTAACGTTCCACGAATTCCAAGACTACCATTCTACTACTCTCCTCATCCGTTGCCATATCCAGATAATCATTAATTCGTGTGTTAATTACAACTGGTAAGAAGGAAAAGGGAGCTTTTAAAAACCAACTTTCCAGGATGGGGAACTAACAATCGTGCAATCGATGTGTAAATTTGACTGAAATGTACTTTGAGCCCGTCAAGGGCATCCCTGTTTTTAACGAAAGCCAAATGTAGACAAATTCTGGTTGACGTTAAACAGGTGCCACAATTCATCACTTGGATGCTGAAGCAGCTATCAAAAATGCCTTTTTTTCGCATCCAGTGCCTAATATCAACGTTCTACGAGTTTCAAGACTAACTTATTACTACCCTTGTCCGCCGTTCTCGCATCCCAGGTAAGCATAAATTACTGCCTCAATGACAAGTCACAAGAAGAAAACGTAGATATAAAGCAAACCATGCCTTCGCTATCTAGGAGGGAGTATTGTAGGAACATCGGACGCCGAGATAGAAAAAGCAGAGCTTCACGAGACACCCATCGTGGAAGAGCCTATTTCGATCGATTAACCCTGAACCCTCGGCAGCCTTTGGTAGATGTATATACACCGTTCTGCTGAAAGAGGACGAGAGAAAAAAGGGGAATAGGCTACCGGCGCTTTTCCCCTTTCTGGTTGTGTAGTAAATAATGAAAGTCCCGGATGAGTGGCATGGCCGGTGTTGGGTGACTGCTGTGCCCCAACTTCGTTCGCGATTTCTTTTCAGTTTTAAACTCGCAAACTTAATTAGAGCCGTGGTCTTCGATGGCGAGAGTTCCCCGGTCATCGGGACACCATTGCGGGGTGATAGGGTGCACGAATAACGACAGAAAGCGTCGAGTACTGTCCGAGGACCTATGTAGCTTGCACAGAATCCGGCAAAGCGAGAGCGGCTGCAATGTCTTTAAAGACCGACGACCAGTTCGCGCTTTCCTCCACTTCATCCTCTCCCCCTTCCACCCTGTCCAGCGTTGCCTGTTTCCTCCTCCCCCATGCTGAGGAGGATCTTCTGCCTTGCAGAATCTCTGGTCTGGTCGTCGGCCTTTAAGCTCGATCGCTTTCCACATGACCCCGGTCTCGGCGGCAGTGGATTGCGTCGCTTAAACCGAAAAGACGTTTCCTCAACGCCATCCTCTCGACTGTGCTCGGAACATTTTGGGAATGGAGCGCGCACCGAACGCTGTACCGCCGATGAACATGGGGTACGCTAGCAAGGTGCGTGCCAGTTTTCTCATCATAATTGCTGTTTCAGCTTGTAAATTTTTGTAACTGAATTTATCTCAATATTGATCATTTGCAGTGGTGACCGACTCGATTTTATCATCTACAACACTTAGTTGAAGGCTCATTTCCGCCTCCGGGTGAGGCTATAAATTGTTGAAAAGGTAGTTCTATCGGTTTCCCTGAATCGCGATCTACTGTGCGATACCAGAGAGCCGGAAAAAGCGCTCATTGGAGTGCCGCTGGTGGGTTGTTTCCGTTGATTGGGCGCTTTGAAGCGCTGGATAGTCGCTGCAGGGTACGTCTCGTGTGTTGCGATCTGCGTTTTCGAGCCCAGTATGCACGTTTCTTTGTTCGAGTCATGGCATCCGCCAGTGCGACGACAGGGGAACAGCGGCAGCGAACGTGTCAGCGATGGAAATTGGAGGTTAGTACTCAAAATATTGCATCGAATAGTAAAATATTTCGGCGCTGCTTTGAAGCTTTCTGCAGTTCGATATAAGTACATCTAGAACGTCTTCGTCGTTCACCCACAAGGAAATACAAGAACACGGACACGCAAGATAAAAGCAGCGCAACAAAACGATCTGTAGCAGCTCCGGGTGTTTACAAAAGTTAATTGAGGTTCCCGTTTCGTGTATCGCTTGTTGATTACTAAAAACGGCTACGTTGAAATATGCCCATTGCAAGCAAAAATTGATGAATGGTTCATCATTTCCAGTCATGCGGAAAGCGATGGAGCTTAAAAACATTGCAGCCGCAATCGCTTTGCCGGATTCCATGCAAGCTACATAGGTCCTCGGGCAGTATTCGACGCTTTCTGGCGTTATTCGTGCACCCTATCACCCAGCAATGGTGTCCCGATGACCAGGGAACTCTCACCATCGAAGACCACGGCTGTAATTAAGTTTTTGAGTTTAAAACAGAAAAGCAAGCGCGAACGAAGTTGGGGCACGGCAGGCACCCAACACCGGCCAAGCCTCTCATCCGGGACTTTCACTATTTCTACACAACCAGAAAGGGGAGAGCGCCGGTAGCCCTTTCCCCTTTTCTCTGTTGCTCTCAAAATGGCGCTACTCACGATAAAACGGTCTATATGTAAATAAAATGGGGGTAAAGGCTTATCTCTCACACTCTTCCCGATGCAGGTATAAATTAACATTTTGCTTATTTTTGATGCTGTATTTAAGGGCTTTGACAAAAATAAAAATGTCGTAGAGAGGATGTAAGCTTGCTGGTATTGTCGGGATCAATAATAGCTGACGTGTTTGCCGTGACATGGCGAACCTACTTTCATAAGAGAAGAAGAAAGAAGTGTTTTTTATATCTGCGTTGACTTTCACCGCCCATTAATCTTGGTCGAGATTTCATAGAGGAGGAGCAGGTTACATTAAAAAAAAGTACGAACTGCGTATAAGTTTAAAAGCGAGGCTGAGCTAACACTATTTGCCGAATCGGGAGGATTGCATTCTCGGCCAAGATATTTTGCTGATTTTTGCAGGGAAGGTTTCCTTACTCCCAAAGAGTGGCAACAAAATTGTACAGAAGTTCCTCCGTAGCAGCTGTCAAAAGCATTAGCTCCAGTACCTGTCGGCGCAGTTCACTCCAGTGTTTATGGAAATACTCGGGAAGCCAGATGTTTGCAGCACTAAAAAGAAATAAATAATGCACCGCCCCAGAGGTGCAATGGAAGAGGCGTAAGTGCCCACAGGTGTAAATTTTTGGATCCGGTGTTCACGAAAATTATTAACACAGTCTCGGTACCCGAGTCAAAAACATTCTGAGTTTCGCCGATAGTCTTCGCTGGCTGGCACTCTGGCTGGCGCTGGGTGGCACTCTGGCTGACTCTGGCTGGCAGTCGGAACCCTAGGGGGTTCAGACTGCCAGCCAGAGTTCTATATGTATCACAGGTTCCTAAACAAAGTTTCAATCAGAGTTCTTTATAATTTTCTCAATCATATACCCCTTGGAAACGCGGCTGTACTGAGAAACCCAAACTGCATTGTTTGTCAAAGTATATCTGGAGACACTTCATCCTTCATATCAATGTTCATCCCGCTAACCTGCAGAAGACATACTGATTTGTCACGTGAGATGTTTTTATTCCACTCGGTTTCCCTTTGGGTTGCCTATACTCATCCTAAAATGTTCCAAGTGTAATACACATTTTCATGGGCGACGCACATAGCGTCTTCGCGATACCATACATGAATGCTGCAGCGGTACATTTACGAGGCAGACCATGAGGCCTGCGATTCGCCATCTGGAACCGTGATACCTCGTGAAATGCGCAAGGCCTTTATGAGATGTATGCATGATTCCACTCTGGTCGTACACAGTAGTGGAAGTTGAGTTTGCAAAACGTTGTTATAATTAGCAACGTGAATCAGAACGAGACGGTCTGAAGTGAGGTACGCACATTGCTGTACACTATGACAGACGACAAAAACCAAGATCCGGCCAACCACCGGGGTTTAATGCAGGTAGTCAAAAATAGGTACTGATGGAAGTGTGCTGATCGTGAAGCCTCTCGTTTTCCCGTAGTCCACGTGGCAATCAGAATTGGCTTGTAACGACTAACCATTTGACAAATTGGATAACAAATTAATTTTTTGGAAAGCTTGAATATAAGAGATTTAAACTGTAATCTCAGGACGCTCAGGCGCAACGGCTTTGCCGCAACGCTTATGAAAAAGAACGCTTTCTGTTCTATAGCAAATATTTGTGGGTGCATAAACTGCACTAGGAATACGGCACAAAATGAGTACGCCGTACCACCCACGTGTGACTATCATGGAAAGAGTTAACCGAAACTTGTAGCTCGCACAGAGTTGGGCAAAGACGAGGGCACACAACTTGTGGAAGTGGCCCTTGCTACCGGGATGAGAATTAATTGGTCTGCTTTTTCTCCTCGCCTGCAGTTCTTCCGATAGCTGTCCTCCCAGTTCCACTAGTGCCAAACAATGCTCTCCTCCATGGTTTCTATTTTTAGGTAACCATGTATTCTTACCTCTACCTCGACTTAAAGACGTCACGTTTTAGAATGCGATTTGCTTCAGTAGAAGTGCAATTTGACCTCAGTTTTAACTAAGTTATTGCTCAAGCCTGATCAGTATATAGCTCAATAAAGACGTGGTGTTTTGCACACGGATGGGTCAAGAAGAACGGATCTACAAAAAATTCCCAATTATGTTAAAAGCGTGGGACAATCAACAACTTGGTTTTGCAGGCGGGAGTTCAATATATCTTTTTTTTCTTCTTTTCGGCGGCAGTTTCTCCGAGTGTAGTCCTCCCAGTTCCACCAGTGCCAAACTATACCCTCCCTCTACGGTTCCCATATCTAGGTCATCTTGTATTCTTATCCTATACTTTCGCCTAGAAGACCTCAAGCTTCATAGAGAGACTTGTTCCAGTAGAAGAGCAATTTGAGGTCAGTTTGAGCCAAGTCTTCGTTCAACTTTAATTACTTTACATATTAACAAGCACGTGCTTAGGTGCCAAACAGAACAGGTCTACACGCAATTCCGAATAATGCTAAATGCGTATGACAATCAGTTACTTCGTTTTGCGAGTGGTATTTATATGTCTGTTGTTTTCTTCTTCTCTTCTGCTTGCAGTTTCTGCGAAGTAGTGCTTCCAGTTCCACCAGGGCCAAACTATGCCCTCCCTCCTCGGTTCCCATTTCTAGGTATTCTTGTATTCTTACCAATACTTCGACTAGATCTTAAATGGATGCTGAACCAAACATTTTAGTGTCTATAATAAGTGGCGCACTCTCTTTCCATGAGTCAGCAGCCGCCGATGTGCGCAAGCACACGCAACGAAATTGACGTCATCATATCCACCATTCAAACTTATTAAGTGTGAATGGGGGATATAATGATGTCAATTTCGTTGCAGTGTGCTCGCGCACACCGGCAGCTGCTGACTCTTGGAAAGATAGTGTGCTACTTATTATCGACTCTGAAATGTTTGGTTCAGCATCCCTTAAGGTTCAGAAAGCGACTTGTTCCAGTGGAAGAGCAACTTGAGCTCAATTTGCACAAAGTCTGTTCAACCCTAATTACTACACATCTCAACAAGTACGCGGCAATGTGCCAACCAAAACAGGTCTACCCAAAATTTCCAATCATGCTGAAGGCGTGTGGCAATTAGTAACTTGGATTAGCAGGCGGTATTTAAATATATTTCACAGGTTTTTTAGAGCGCAGCTCTTAAGCTCTCGTTCACGAGTTTCGCGGCGTCGCCGTCGGCGTAACAGCGCTTGTTGCCTTATGGGACGTCAGAGACATATACATCAATTCAATTCCCCGCTAAATTTAGCGGCGAAACTGAAGTGGTGTGCCGGTCTGTGACGTCCCATAATGCAACACTGCGCATTCAGTTTCTTCGCTATACACCGTTCCAAGTTGGGCTTCCTGGCCGGCGCCATTTTAACGAGTGTAGCGCCGCCTACCCTCATCCGGGCATTTGGGAGAATCTGAACCCGCCCGAATGACCGACCGTCACTACTGGACTGTTACCCTGCTCACCGAGTCACACCGATCGCAGCTGCTTCTGCCGGCATGCCTGCCTAATTCGGCGCCCTCGGCTCATTGTCTTCGTCTATGGAGGAAAGTACTATCCTAGTTGGTATGTCAGGCATGGGGAAAAGTGCATCCTGCTTTCCTGGCGTCTTTTTGTCGGTAATTTTTGGCGCGGTTCTGGGGCAGTCGTCGCTCCCAAACCGAACTCGGCGTTTCGATCGCTAGCGAAATTGGGGATCGCTAGTGAAATTGAGGATCGCTAGTGAAATTGAGGATTGAACGAAGCCAGGAAGGCACGAATTACGGCGTGTGAATTTGCGCTGAACTCGAGTTGTCGCAGCTTGGGGGCGCCGGGAACATTTAAACTAACTTCGCGGTTAGCGGCCTCGGACCTGCGCTGCCACGTCTGCTTTAATTGAAATAATAGAAACCTCAAATTTAAACATGGATCGATATATGAATACCGAGTACAGATAGCAAGTGCGACAGATCCGTTTTTTTTTTCTGATTTGGAATCCACTGTCAAAATATTGGCACATTGATCTGCCTCCCTGTAATCGCCTCGCGTGAGAATTGTTTGTGCGCAAACAGTGTCGCGGCATGTACTACACGAGGCTGTGTTACTTATATATATCTTGGAGAGTCTACCACAAAGCTAAGCCGAAGTCTGAGCTCTGTGCCCAGTCTTGCTGTGCACAGCGTCAGAACAAAACGCCCCCCCCCCCCTTTCCCCGTCTTCCTCCCATTTCCAAACTTTCCCAACACCATTAACCATGCCAACCTTTCTTTTTTTTTTTTGCTTTGGGTTTTTGCTTTTAAGCAATTCTCGTTTTATTTTTAGGCTGCAAGGAATATCCTCATCCAGCTACGATTACCAGTTAGGGTGCACGACACCAAGTTGCGGTGTCGTCCACAATACCGCACTAACGTATTCATGGTAAAATGACAATTTCAGAAACCCCCAAAACCATCGAATTACTCATACCCGACCCTTCAATTTTGGTGACGCATTTTCGTTCCGCAACAGGCGTCGCCTGCCAATTACCACCTGAAGAAAAATAGAGTTATTAAATCAGTGGACCAGGAGTCACGCAACTGTTTTCTTTCTTCAGTGTCTAAGCTGGTCCTCCGCTTGCCTTTCGGTCGTAGCCCAGGGGAAGGAACGGCACGGGGTTCTCCGCAGTTCGCCGGCCGTCCAAGAAATGGTCGAAGCACACACGACAGCTCTTCGATGACATGAAGTCTTTCCTGTTTAAATTCGCCAGCCACCGGCGTCGTAGGTCCCGGAGCAGCGGGGAACCGGTGCAGCTCAAAGATGCCCCTCCACATTCATCCTGCTTGACAGCGTGGGTCTCGCACACTGAATCGGCGTTTATTTTATGTTTTTCTTTTGGTTATCTGTACAACCAATTACAGCACAGCGCTGCCCGGTCGATTCTTTTCTTGCATAGGCCATGTCACGCGCGAAAACACTCCATAATACCAAAGCGGCGCCTAGCATTGTCAAAACAACTTGCCTCCGTACACTGCGCACGTGCTTTCTAACAGTCCACTCCGTGAAGCAGACGAGCTTTCGAGGAAAGGGTAAGAGGAGCGTTGGCGCAGCGCTCTGGTTCGGGAGTGTTTTTCCTTTTCTGCATCGACCTACTTGGAACGGTGTATATTTAGTGGTAAAACTGACGTCACATGACCTCAACACCAATTTAATTCCCCGCTAAATTTAGCGGGGAAACTCAAGTGCTGTTGAGGTTATGTGACGTCAGTTTTACAGCTAAATCTAGCGAAGAAACTGAATTCGTTCATACGGGACGTGACACGAAGTCATGTGATGTCATTTTCCCCGAATTTAGTGGGGAAACAAAATTGGTGTTGAGGTAACGTGGCGTCAATTTTCCAGCTAAATTTAGCGGGGAAACTGTGGGAGGAGGGGAGGTTATAAAGAAGGACGAGGGGGAGGGGAGGGGGAGGAGGATTAGGAGAGGAGGAGGAGGAGGGGAAGGTCCTCTGTACCTGTACGTCCTCCTCCTTCTGCGTACCCTCCCCCCCTCCTCCTTTGTACCCACCCTCGTCCTCCTGCGTGCCCTCCCGTCATGGTAAATTGTAAAATCAAGATACCTCAAGAGCTGCGTTCTAACTTCGCATTACAGATATTTGTAAACGACTTTCAATTTTTTATTTTTCGCTTACAGTGCCTCCGAGAGCTGTCCTTTCAGTTCCACCGATGCCAAATCCTCCATGCTTCCCATTTATAGGTAATATTGTATTCTTACCCATACTTCAACTAGAAGACGTCAAGCTTCAGAAAGCGAATTGTTCCATTAAGAGAGCCCTTTGAGTTCAGTTTGAACCAAGTCTTTATTCACCTCTAATTAGTCCACCTCTTAACAATGACGTGGTTATGTTGTAAACAGAACTGGTCTATGCAAAATTCTAAACCATACTAAAGGCGTCTTACAATAAGTAACTCGGTTTTGCAGGCGGTGTTTAAACATTTCTGTTTTTGTTTTCTTTCTTCTCTTCGCTTGCAGTTCCCCCGAGTGTAGTCCTTCAAGTCCCTCCGGTGCCAAACTACGCCCTCCCTCCACGGTTCCCATTTCTAGGTAACCTCGTATTCTTACAGATACTTCAACTAGAAGTCGTCATCCCTAGTGAAAAACATTATTTGTATACCAAATGTCTTCGTGCAATAGATTTATGATGACATAGTATAATGTAAGAACACGTAACTATCTATACAAGAGCATTCAAGAAGTTAAGAGACGGATATAAAGTTCCTTTTAAAGTTTCTGTAAGTTTCTTATAACATATCATATAATCATATATTCTTGTTATTTGTCCTTATAAAGTTATAATGTGCTCTTACATGATCTTGTCTGAGCGTATGTGTTTATTGGACCAATCAATTTCTTATAGATATAAGCGTTTCACTAGGGAAGCTCCAGAAAGCTACTTGCTCCAGCTCAGTTTGAGCTCAGTTTGAACCAAGTATTTGTTCAACTCTAAGTACTACCCGTCTCAACAAGGACGTGGTTATGTTGTAAACAAAACGGGTCTACACAAAATTCCCAATCATGCTAATCGGCGTGTGACAATCAGTAGCTTGGCTTCGCAGGCGGTAGTTAAATATGTCTGTTTTTCTTTCTTCACTTCTCTTGCAGTTCCTTCGAGATTAATCCTTCCAGTTTCACCAGTGCCGAACTATGCCCTCCCTCATCGGTTTCGATTCTTACGACATCTTGTATTCTTACCCATACTTCGACTAGAAGACGTCTAACTTTGGAACACGACTTGTTCTATTAAAAGAGCGACTGGAGCTGTGTTTGAACGAAGTCTTTGTTCAACTCGTATTAGCTACGAACCTCAGCAAGGACGCGGTTATGTGGTAAACAGAACGGATCTACAAAAAATTCCCAATCATGCTAAAGGCGTGTGTTAACCAGAAACTTGGTTTAGCAGGCAGTATTTAAATATGTCTGCTCTTTTATTCTCTTCGCTTGCTGTTCCTCCGAGGGTAGTCGTTCCAGTTCCAAATGTTCCAAACTACGCCCTCCCTTCATGGTTCCCGTTACTATAGGTAATCTTATATTCTTATCTATACTTTGACTAGAAGATTTCAAGCTTCAGAAAGCGACTTGTCCCAGTAGAAGGGCAATTTCACCTCAGTTTGTACAACGTCTCTGGTCAAATTTAATTACTCTACAGCTCAACACTAACGTGGTTATCAAAACAATAGACAACCGGCCCTGCACAAATTGCAATTCACGTTAAAGGCGTGTAAAAGTTTGTAGCTTCAGTCTGCTTGCGGTATACAATAAAGCCTCCGTTTATTTTATCCTTCCACCTGCAGTTTCACCGAGAGCAGTACCAGCGTTTTCACCAGTGCCAAACTATGCCTTAGCTCCAGGGTTCGCAGTTCCAGGTAATCTTGTATTCTTAACTATACTTTGACTAACAATAATGACGTTCAGCTTTGGAATGCAACTTGCTGCAGCAAAAGAGCAGTCTGAGCTCTATTTCAACCAAGTTTCTGTTAAGCGTTGATCACTACACAGCGCCAACAAGGACGTGGTTACGCACTAAGCAGAGCTGGTCTACACAAATTCCCATTCACATTAAATGCGTGTGATCGTTTCTAGCATAGATCTGTAGGCGTTATATATTGATTCCTTGTTTTGGTCTCTCCTCTTCTGAAGTTCCTCTTAGAGTAGTCCCAGTATTTACATCACCGCCTAACTATGCTCTTCCTAAAAGGTTGCCATTTCTAAGCAGTCTTGTATTCTTACCTATTATTCGGCAAAACATATATAACGTACAGCTTCAATAGTCGACTTGCTTCAGAAGGAGAGTATTGTGTGCTCAGTTTGCACAAAGTGTGGGTTTCAGTATGATCAATACACAGCCCAACACGGAGATGGTTATGTGCCAATCAGAACATTATTCTAACAGAAAAGCAATCTGAGCCCAGCTTGAACCAAATTTCTGCTCAACGCTGGTCACTAGACAGTTCAGCACGGGTATAATTATGTACTAAGAGAAAAGATGCACACATAATTCCCAATCACGTCGAAGGCTTGTGATTGTTTGTAAGTGGGTTCTGCAGGCGGTATTCAGCGACCCTTCCGTTTTTTCTTCTTTTGTTCCGTAGAGAGTTATCCTACCAATTACACAAGTGCCAAACTATGCCATCCCTTCACGGGGACCATATCTATGTATGCTTGTGTTCTTACCTATACTTTGAAAAGAAGACGTCAAGTTGTAGAAAGCAACTTGCCCCAGTAGATGCGAAACTTCTGATTAGTTTGAACCAAGTTTTAGAAAGCGACTTGTCCCAGTAGACGCGAAACTTCAGATTAGTTTGAACCAAGTTTCTGATCATCTCTCTGATCACTATACAGCTTAACAAAGACAAAGATATGTTCCAAACAAAATGAGTGAAGAGAAAATCTACCATTATGTTAAAGGCAGATGTTTATCAGTAACTTGGTTTTGCAGTTTTCTTTTTTAATTCTGGGTTTCTTGTATTTTTGTACTGCTCGCCTATAGCTCAACCGAGAGTACTCCTCCCAGTTCAAGCAGTGCCAAAGTATGCCCTTCCCCCGCGGTTTTCAATCTTACGTAATCTTGTATTCTTAAAAAATACCTTGACTAGCGATAACGACGTGAAGCTTCAGAAAGCAATGTTCTCCAGGAGAAGAGTACTCTGAGCTCAATTTTAACCAAATATCTGTTTAACTCGGATCAATATAAAGCTCAACAATGAAGAAGTGGAGAAATGTGTCTTAATTTTCTCTGCAATTGTGTTGTTATGTTAAACGTTCTTGGTTTAGCGCAAGTGGTGCTAAACCAATCGAGCTATTTGTTTAGTGGAGTTAGTGTTAGAGTTCGAGAAAGAGTTAAAGTTAGAGTTAGGTTTAGAGTTAGTGCAGCTAATGGTGCCAACTCCACTTTTCACGTGTCAATATTCCAGCTACACGTAGCGGGTAAACTGGATGTCCGTGTACGTCACGTGACGTCGATTTTCCCGCTAAATCTAGCGGGGAAACTAAATTTGCAGTCACAAGGCTTCATGTCCAGTGATCTATACTAAAATTCAGTTTCCATGCTAAATTTAGCGGTAAAATTGATTTCAAGTATAGAATTGACGTCACGTGACATCAATATTCCCACTAATTTAGCGGGTAAACTAAATTTAAGTATAGGTCACGTGACATGAAAACATGTGACATCATTTTCCTAGATAAAATTAGCGGGTAAACTGCATTTCTGTTGAGGTCACGCGACGTTAATTTTCCCACTAAATCTAGCGGGGAAACTGAATTCGCGTATAGGTCACGTGATAATGAAGCGATGTGACGTCATTTCCTCCGCTAAATTTAGCGGGGAAATTCGCGGTTACGCTCTTTGAGGCTTCACTTTATCTCAAAAGTTAGCCTATAAACGTTTCACGCTAAAAACAACGCAAAAGACGGTAGTCAAGTGAAACGAGTACCTTCCACTTGCCTTCCGTCTTTTACGCTATTTTTTCCTTCGACACGACCAACCAACTGATCCAACTCCACGTCTCTTGTCAACAATGACGTGGTTTTTTATCAAACAGAACGGGTCTACACAAATTTCAAATCACGTTAAAGGCGTGTGACCGTTAATAACTTGAGTCTTTAGGCTATATTAAGGAATACCTTTGTTCTTTCCTTCTACAGTTCTTCCCACAGTATCCCTTGCGTTTTTTCCAGTGTCACACTATGCCTTCCCTCCACGGTTCCCACGTCATAGGTAATCGCGCATTCTTACCCGTTCCTTGACTAGCAATATACGATGTGCATCTTTAAAAAGACACTTGCTCTAGCAGAAGAGCAACCTGAGCTCAGTTTGAACCAAGTCTTTGTTCAACTCTGATCACTAATACAGCTCAACAATGACGCGATGATGTCCCAAACAGAACGAATCTCTACAAATTTTCATTCACGCTAAAGGCATGAAATAGTAGTAACATTAGTCTGCTGGTTGTATTCAATAATGCCTCCGTGATTTCACTTCTTACTTGCAGTTTCTCCGAGAGTAGTTCCACTATATCCACCAGTGTCGCACTATGCCGTCCCTCCACGGTTTCCACTTCTAGGTAGTCTGGTGTTTTTACCAATACCTTGATTATCAAAAAAATGATAGTTCTATCTAAGATTGCTCGGGCTGCCGCTGATTTGTTTTTTTTTTTGCTTCTGTATTTTTAGTGCGAATTGTTGCACACCGACAACACAAAAAGAATTATTATTCCCACTTTAAAATGGCATTTGCTTCCTTGAGAACAATTTTAGCACCACGTACAAAGAGAAGACAAGAGTACCATGGCCTCATTAAAAATAAGGCGTCAGTCTTTTAGGCAGCACACTCTGGCTGTTGAAATCATTTTTATAAAAAATTACGCAACGTTTCGCTACGAGCTTCAGTAAATAAGTGTTCATTTTGGAAGAGGAGTACAAAACAATAGTTCAATGACAGACAGTTTACAACATTAGGCAGTTAGACCGACACTAAATGAAACTCAGAAGACCGGGCGCCAAACACGAGCGTCCAGATCGCAAAGGTAATGATGAGAGCAGACGAGGTTATTAATGAGATAAAAAACAAAAAAACATTGGTTTGATGGGGACGGTTGCGATGTTCTCAAGGACACTGCAGTCATTGACAGTTTAAGAAAGAGAGGGCGTGCCCAGTTGTGAGCATCATGTTATTGCTCCGCAGCGAATCACAGAGCAAGAAACGTAAATAAATTAAGCCGTGCTCTGAGGTTTTTTTTGTTCTTTTTAGCTTGGGAGTGTTTATAATAAAAATATATTTTGAATGCTCTTAACGATTGCTCAAAATGGGCACTTCTTGTAACGCTGGAAATTGACCTGCAGCAGACCAAGCTACAAATATCATAACTAACAACACTTTTTTTCATGTTGTATTACACCTGAGACTGCGGTGGATGAAATTGGAAGAACTTTCAGTAGAAGGAACAGACACAGAGAACGTCTCAACAGACACAGAGAACGTCTCACACACAGACAACGTCTCAGACAGACACAGAGAACGTCTCACACACAGAACGTCTCTTTTGAGACGTTCTCTGTGTCTGTTCCTTCTACTGAAAGTTCTTCCAATTTCATCCACCGCAGTCTCAGGTGTAATACAACATGATTAGCTACCACCAGCTCGCCTGCACTCTCACCGTCTTTTCACTTTTTTTTCCCCACGTTTTGTTCACAGTTTTTCAGGAAGGTCAGCTCCTAAGACTGCCATACTTGGGTTATCTCGGCCATGGCATTCGGCTGCATCCGTTTGGTGTGGCAGCGGCAATGTACGGGTTTCGGTAGAAGCCAAAATGTTTTTATCCGAAAAGGAGATTGTGGATAACGGATCTTGGGGACACAGTCAATCGCTCGAGCTTGGGAAGGTCAAGACACACGATGTATCACGGGAATTCTGTTTCTTCTACGGTGTTTTCCCGGTATATTCAATCTAACACTAAAATGAAAAAGAAGAAAGCAAGATAGGATAGACTACATTGGTTCATCAATATTTCTGAAGACGTGGCTGTTAGTGTTTTTTATCTGTTAGTTTCAGTAATTAAATACACCATCTACTCTTATTCAGACGCTAATCAAAGTTGATTGGAATGTAACGTTATTGAAATAATAAAATGATGTAACATCTTGCCTTAGGCATCTTTTTATATTCTCTGTATTTTTCTTTAAAATCATGAATTGTGTAGTAATATTTTTCGATTATAAATATTCATGTATGTCGTATGTGTATTTTCAAGCTTGGGTGTACCTTCAGTGTTTGTTGTCAATCGGTCATGGCCAACTTTCTGGGACATTCCGTGAAATAAATTTTTGAAAGGAATTATTCAATTCAATGAATTACAGTCCTCGGAAACATTACAATACTTTGTCAAAAAATGCAGAAATTGATAATTTTAGTACTGTAACCTATAGGATTCAACGCAAAAAAAAAGAACAACAACGAGAATGGTAAAATTGTGGATAAAAATTATACGTGTCCAAAAGTTTAATTACTGCTTATTGATATGTAATGACTGTCATCTAATGTATTCCCGGAGTACATTGCGATGTTTTTTGTTATACAGTTGAATTTCTCATTCTAGTGCCTGCACCGAGGGGTTGATGTCAAAGAAAGCTGGGAATGGTTTTCAATATCCTTCTGTAGAACTGTAATTGGTAGGCGGAACTCGCCTGAAAATAATATTTTGACTCTCTTTTAAACTAAAAAAAAAGGCCGGCAAAAAAAAAGAGAGAGTGTTAGCCTTTGATGGCAAGTTTTTTCAGCGTCAGCACGTGCTGCTCATGCATGCAAAAGCGTTTCTTCTAATAAATTACTTTCGCTTTTTCTGCGAGCAGTATATTTTCTGTTTCGCTCTAGAAGAGGCCAGCCTCCATACAACTGTATCCTCTCCTCTATTTTTGCAACTTAATAAAAATAATGTATAGATATCGCTCCGTTTGCAGCAGCGTGGGACTGACACCCAAATCTGTTTTATTTCCGCTATTACCAAAGCGGAAGCCTTTAATGATTACACTCAAATTGCATATGCTTTGAAGAACGCTGTTCTGCCCATGGTCTGTGCATTTTTACAGCGGTGCTGTTAAGGGCTAGTTTCCCCGGGATCGTGTCCGGTTCGAAACAAATGTCGACACCCATGGTCGACACAACACTCTGGTTCCCACCTTCGCTCATAGATGGCGGTATCTGTCCATGAGTGTTGTGTTTGCCGGTTGTTTGCTTGCCGCCGTCGCTCATGGATCGCAGCAACCTTTTCCAGCCTCGGCAACCAGACAACTGGTTGCTGCCGTCGCTCATAGATGGCGGCAACATTTCTTCGGAGGAAGAAGAGCGGGAACGAAACGAGCGGCGATGTTCGCGGCAGCGCGAACGGTTCCGCAACAACCGCGAGGCTGCTATCACCTACAGTTCCACTGCGTCGAGCGCTTCAGACTCCCTAGCGAAAGAGGAGCATATCGCTAGCCTGGAAAGCCACCGCCGAGAGCAGAAGCTACAGCTCCGCCGCTCTTCCTTCTTCAGCAGAGTGGAAAGGCTGAAAGTTTTAACCTCCGTACCTCTTAACGAAGAATTAAAATTAATTTAGAGTTTGAAATTGGCGCTATAGCCTACATTTCTCTGGTATTCAGAGCTGCTGATTCGCTTATGCGCCGGAGTCGAATTTCACGGTCTAAGAAGCGAACGAAACCTGTCCAACGGAGGCGACATTGCTCAACGAAGTGGAGGAAGCAGCCGGTACGACACAAAGTCAAAAGTCATATTTCGTGTGTAAGGAAAAAGGCCCATCGCGTTTATTGATTCGTTTAGTAAATGCACTTGGGCGGTTTGATTCTTTAAACACACGATCTAGAAGAAGAAAAAAAATGGCTGCAGAAACCACTATGGTCGGCTTTCTATGAATTGTGATAGCATTCGTCATGAGACACACGAGGGAGCTCACAATGAGTACGGCCACGCCAATTTCAAGTAAGCACTTTATTTCATGAACGGTTTACGACGCAATCATTGACGCCAGCGCGACTGCAGAGCGCAACTTCGAAATTGAGTAATTGCTTGGTCTCTGTGTAATCGTTTAATCTTCTGTCTCTGTGTAATAGTTTAATGTTCACGCTGTTTCCCCACCATCATTGAATCATCGTCTGTGTGTGTCCTGCCCTCTTTCTGTGTAATCATTTAATGTTCGCACTGTCTCGCCACTATCATTGGCCATGTAACAACTAGCTCAACTCAAACCGATAATGGCTACGTAGCTTGGGCGCAAATGTGAATGTGTCCGTACTGCCGCTCCGCATTTGCGCTTCGCGGGGTTATTTTTTGCTAGGACGACGTCGAGGACGACGTCCTAAGTGAACGACGTCAAAGATGACGTCTAGGACGACCTCTAGGACGATCTCAAGGACAACCTCAAGGAGGACCTCCAGGACGACGTCTAGAACGACGTTCGGCTGGTTTCACGCTCTTTCGCTTTTGCTTCGTCGTCTCCCACAATCGCGTGAAACCTACTGTCTCTGATAAAACAAATGTTAGAACCTAGATTTTCCCGTGTTACCACCTCTGTATTTCATCTATTTCTAGCCGACTGTAAGCCCGAATTCACACCCAATTGATTTCAACAGCGTAAGAAAATAGGAATTCGCTAAAGGATAGATAGAATTTAATGAGAAACTGGAATAACGTTTTTGGAACTATTTACGAAACGCCACAAATGATTATGCGGAACGTTGTAAGGACATCAAAGACCAGAGAATAAGTCTGCGTGGCCCACGCAGTAATAAATAATAGCCGGATATCTGTGTCCGTTGCCACAAAACAAGAGGCAACTCGCGATGTCAAAGAATAACGTGCCAATAATCATTCGCAATGTGCATGGCTATTCTCTGCTGGTTACTGTCTGGTTAGAAACACAGGGAGTGGCATACTCTGAATATTGCCCTTGCTTCGTGAATAGTTAATCGGTGGTCTTAACGACTAATACCGCAGTCTTATTGGCTACAGACCAGTTCGGTAGTAAGATGCCGAAGGGTTCCCAAGCTGCGAGTTTCTTTTCGATTTTAGAAAGTTGATTCCGACATGCCGTTGTAAATTTACCTCATTTGACCGATGTGGCTTCTGACCTCGTCGACTCGCCATACTATCGCTCTGCACTGGCTCCATTTTTCCCGTACAAGGATAAAACCTGTGTCGCAATATGATGACGGACCAATATCGCACTGGCTCACTTCTGACCTCTCAATTGATTTTTTTTTTTAAGTGAACAAAAAAGAGTATTTTTTACAATTAAGAAAAATGTGTCCACGCTCTCAGCAACATTGATTATACATTAGAGTGCATCATCAATGTTTTTAAGGGCGTGGACAAATTTTTTATTGTAAGATATACTGTTTTTTATTAGTCTGTGTGTTCAGGTCACGCAGACAGAAACAAAACGAAGAGCTGAAGAAGTTACTTTATATTGGCCCTAAAGGCCACTCAACTCAATTGCCATTTTCAGGTATCGAATTCGATTAGATGTGACACTTAGATGTCAAGACGGTAAAAAAGAAAAAAAGAAAAAAAAGGACATTTTCAACGGCTTTTGAATTAAGATTGCAATTATATTTCTATGGTCCTCCAGAAGTCTCATGAAATAAATATTAGTAGAAATAACAATGTCCCAGATCAGGGGACAGTAAAAAGTAAAGACCATTTAATGATGGCCCTTTCAATTTTTACCAGTTGCCGAATGCTGAAACTTTTTAGAATAATCTAACAGAGTTGGCCAAACAAATTGATAGTAAATACACATCACCTTTTTTCTCGGTATAATTAAAGGGCGTGTGCCATCAACGTTATTTAGACTGTAGCCAAAGGGCCTCGTGCGTCACTCTGGCAATTAAATTCTCCGACGTATAAAAACCGACGTATAAAACCGACGTATAAAACGTCAGTCAAAAATACATAATGAATATTTTACGAGCTGACAAAGCCACGTCCTAAAATACAGAAGCTCCTCGTATTTCACGAGTCATGAATTCGGGTTGTCCCGTCGAGACGGAACTTTAAAGTTACCACTGTTTGTCTTCTCAGACAACTGAGGCAGGATTCAATAAGAATGTCATAACTCAAGACATTTTGTTCTAAGGAGTTCGTAACTCAAAGGTTCTTAAGATGTGGAGGAATCGGTATTCTCGAAGGCGTTCTTACGAATTCCTTACGAACGGACGGGCTGCGACAAAATAAAGTGAGGGAGAGAGAGAAACTTCCGCTGTCTCGCGATGCTCGCAACCAATGAGAGGTGCGAGAGCGAAGCGTTGCTATGACGACGACAGGAGGCGCCTTGCCCGCACCACGTGCGGTTGCCCCGTCGACGGCAGCTAGTATTGACAGGTCGTGGTGTAGTGACGCCGTGAACAGTGACGGCGCAGCCAAAGACAAACAAAGAAACAACAACATCGGATGTCTGAATTTTACAGAGGCAGAATTGGAAACGTAAGTTGACGGATACGAGACGCGTAGGATCGCGATAGACGCGAAGGAAGATGCTCCGCATGGCTCGGTCGCCAAGCGGCGGGCTTGGCTGCAAATTACTAAGGATATGTATGCCGTTTCAGGAATACAACGAGACGTCGCCGACGTGAAGAAGATACGGGCCGACTACAAGAGCGTCCACAAGAAGCGAGGTAAGGCCATTCTTTGAGCTTTCTGACAGTTCGCGCAATAAGTTGTTGCGATATGCGTCGTACCACGGTCCTACTTACAATGCACGACACTGTCAACGAGAACGCGAGGCGTCTTTCACTTCGAAGGGGTTTACCACTTAGGTTAATGCCCCAAATGAACACTTTCTACGACGCTTGTAGTTTTTGTGACAACCCTCTGATCGTTAGAGACACTCAGCAGAAACCGACCATTTCTAACAGTGTCGCGCTGTGTGCTGATACGTTTGGGTTGAATGCCGAGTCAACGTAAGAGCACATTTTATTCTTTCAACTTAGTACTGCCAAATATAGTGGTTGCAGTGGCAAGTATAGGGAGATATAGTGAGTTTGCAGTGGAAAGTTATTAAGCATATGTCGGGTACATTTTTGTTTTGTTTTGTCACTTCGCGCTATCAATGACCATAAGCCGTGTTGTGCTTTGTGTTTTTGGTGTTTCTGTCTTTCTCGCCTAGGCTGCTCATGGGATGACTGGGCCACCGCACGCCATATGCTTCTTAAGAAGACGGGGAGTATAGATATCAAAGGCAAGAGCAGTGTCCAGTGGGTAAGCGACCACAAAGACCATTTTGGGTGTCCGAATACTCCTTCCCACATTCGCACATGTTTTAATTTACCCGGCGGCGCGTTGAGCCGCGATCACACTAGCTTAACATCATACACAAAAACAATCTGCACACAGAAGAGCAGTTTTAGAATAACGTACGCAACAGCTTGGCGCACGCAAAGAATAGCGTGTCGCCAGTGCGCAAGCGCAGAACGCTAGCCGTGTTTTTGCGCTTTGCATGCGCCATTTTACCCTACGCCATTTATCGGAAGCTGCGGGCGTACACAATGAGTCTTTGAGGTCCTCAAAGGAGGGTTTGCGACGCGCGAGGCATTGGCTAAAGCCAAGACGAGCGCAGTTGGAAGCAGTGGCGGCACACAGTACCGCGGTCGTCTTGAGCGCGACGTCGGCGGAATCCTAGCGACTGCGATTTGCGATATAGGACGACGCTGCGCACTCTAAGGGAGGTGAACGTCACAATTTTGGAAAACCCAGCAAGGTGGGCAACGATCGCCGGCAACTTGCCACTTGCGACTCTCGAACGTTTGTCGGCGAAGGTATACAATGCGTGAAGGCCAGTACACGAGACCTCTCTTGCCAATGCGACGCTATAGGGAACATGATCGGTCGATCGCTTGCGTCCCATTCTCACATTTGAACAAATCTAACATGCTACTCTCAACTATTCTTTTCTTCTTCTGAAGTTACAGAATTTTTTATGTGCGAAATAAAAATGTGTAGCGTAATTTGGTGGCGATGCAAGCGCGAGATACTTGGGGTTTTGCGTCGTGGCAGAAAAACACTATTCTAAAACTCTCGTACGTAGCGTGTGCTAACGCTAGTGCTAACCCAGCGCTAGCGTGGGCTAACATTGCGTACGTTATTCTCAAACCACCTGTTATCTGATCGTGTTTCTTCCTTGTAAGACGGTCCTGTCACATTGTTGTTAAAAAAAGATACAAAAAAAACATTTTGCAGATTTTTAAGTTTTTATTGTAAGGGTGGAACGCGATAGGCGTTATCGGGCCCCGTTCGCAAAGCCTTCTCATATAAACCTGCGCTCGTTCCCAACTCGTGCGAGCGTGTGCGTTGTCTAGTCGGTAGCGTCACGTGATGCGTGACGTCATACGTGGTTGTGATGCTATGACCCTATCGACCCGCTAAATTCGGCGGGAAAATTTTCCTCTAAGTTTGGTGGGGAAAGCTTTCGCTAAATCGGCCCGGAAAGTCTTCCGCTATATTTAGAGAATTTTCTGCCTGATGACGAGAACATCAGCCGACGAGTGTTCAACATAAGCGGCCGACAAGTGTTGAACATCCCCGCGCTTGTTGGAGCGCGTAGACGAAGTGCACGTCGATACCAAAGGAAGGTTGTATAGCCTTCACTGGGTAAAGCTTCAAATTTATATATGTATAGTCCGAGATTTATAGTCCGAAAAACATGGTACTTACATTTATTACAAAAACTAAAATACAGCACGGAAAGACGTCAAAATACAAATTGCAGAAATATTTTTGAAGTATCGAGATATATTACCACCACTTTGATGTGACATTAATGTTGACATGAATTGTAAGCGGCGATAAAAACTGAATGTTTCTGCCCTGTGCTGGCAACCAATTTAGCTTTGCTCCGACGTGCCACAATCCCTCCTGCGGCAACGACGAATTAGTTTGAAAGTTGCGAAATGTATTCGGGCAGTCATTAGAAAAGAATTAAAAAAAGAACAACGTAATTAGGACTGAGCGTAAGAAATACTTTCACTTCAACTTATGTTCAAGATACCGAGTTACAAAAATAATTTTCTTAGATGCTTTCTTTTAAATAGTGTAGCAGAGACAAGTACGAGTGCATGTGCTACACTCATGCTTTGCTAGTTTTGACCCCATTAACATGAATACACTATTATATCGAAAATATTTTCAGGGCAAACTGGGTAACTACATGCGCTTCTTTTTCTTCCATACAATGGACAACTCTCATTAAGAACTGCCTTTGGGGGGGGGGGGGGGGGGGCGGAAGTGTTCGTATTAAAGAGACATGGCTGCATACTACATATCAGATATTTCAGATTTAAGGTTGGTTTACACGCTTGCGTTGACCACGACCGACGGCGCCATAACCTGTTTTAAAACCTCTCGTGACTGCTTAGGAGTCAGGACCAAGTGTACTGCTTCGCTGCCGGTCGTAATGGGTCAGAAGACAGTAGAACGCAAGTGTGGGAACAAGTCTTTTAAGCCACGGACACAATGCTGATACCCCTCACGAAAGAAAGACCGCAGACAATGTCCGAGGCGGGCTTATTCCTTGTATGACAAGCCTCTCACATTAATTCTACAAAAAAAAAAAAGAAAATCAGTACACATATTGCTTACAAATTTATGAAGCAAACATGCTTCGATCCGCAGCGACAACCTTGTTTTTGTATGAAGTAGGTTCGGTGTGACCGCGAGCTGCGTCTTTAGGGTGTTGGCAATGCGATTAAGCGGGTTTGCCTTTAATGTGGCATCGGGTTGGCATGTCGTTGTCAGCTGAAGGCGCGCTTATGATTTGAGGGATTATTTGATTTTCGGAGTACCCCCCCCCCCCATCTTCTGCCTTAGCTGTGATATAAGCCAAGCTGGACGGTTCTGCAAGACCAAGCGATGCTGGCCGCGGCAGACGTGGAGTCAAGATTTCCACGACCCGAGGGCACGCTCGCCGAACATTCGCACCTGTTCCCAGGCCCGCGGAGAGCTCGTATCGAAAATCAACGAACTCAATGTTCTTGAGAAGATTGCCGAAGCTGTTCTTAAGGAACTCGAGAAAAGAGAGAGGCAAAACTGAAAAGCGTAAGAGAGCATTCCTTAAGTGAATCTCTAGAGGAAAATGAAGTCAGCAACGCAAAACATCCGTTCCAGATTACCATGTGTAATACAAATAAATTCCACCAAAACAAAATGCATTCGTGTGCCTGCTGTTAGCTTTCGAGCGTGGGGTTTAAGTAGTAACTGGCAATTTTTTTTAAATGCAATGTATTCTATCAGCCAAGTTCCACGAAGAAATGAGTTGCTTATTTCTTCGTGATATTTGTCTCATAAAACACGTTCTTATTGGATAATAACGCTACCTCATTGGCTGCAGAGATGATAAGGTGTTCGCAACCCCCGCCCCGCCCAGCGTTTCTTCGGCTTGTCGGTGACTCTAGTCTGGCAACATAGTTTCCAGTTTCATGCAACCCCCGCCCTTCTTCCTCTTGTATCAGTTGGCTACCCGCGTGCTCCGCAGAAAAATTGAACTCGCATACTGTGTTTAGGGTGTGTCAAAAGTGGCCACATCGCGCAGCTGCGATTGTCACTTTTGTAAGCAGATAAATAGTTTATAGTCATTTTGCGCTGACAGCCGGCGTAATGATTTCCGGAAGCCGAACTCTCTTATCATCTAGGATGACAATTTCACGAGTTGAGCGTTCGTTTCTAATTGGTAATGCAACCAAGTTCGTGGAAAGCAGGCTCACTAAGCTCAGTTAAGATATACGGCGGCTCGACGAAATGAGACACTTTTTATTTGACGATGAAATGACATGCGCGCCATTTAAAGCTTGTTTTGCGATGTGTGCCCTACTCATTCTTGTCCAGCACGAAGTGTGAAAGACGCCCGGTCGGTAACTTTTACTTATTATAAGAGAGCGGAATGGTTTTTATAGCTTCCACAAGCTACAAAAAGGGAATGCCATATGCTTGATAAGGCATTCGCTTGGTCTTGGTCTCGGCACGGCAACGGGTCAAAACGTTTGTCAAAGACTTGAGCAAGAGCTGCACAAATATCCGACCAATTCGATCACACCGCAAGAGCTCCAGTTTACCACATTTCATATTCCATTTTGCACAGGGCATCACTGTTTGCTAAAGGACTTACACATGAAAAGATAAAGCTCCACTCTTCAATTACCCAGGCGTCGCGACACAAGGTGCGTGATTTTTAATCTCTTTCTCGTAAGTCCATGTACCTGATGACTCTCCCGTGCTGCGATATAGTCACATACAGTTCAAGACATGCTGGGCGTGGTTTACTGTGTTTCTAATTCCTACTTTGAGACGGATTCTTCGGTCTTCTCTTAAGCTGCCGAACTTTGATTGGATGTAGAAATATGAGAAGTTATTAGGGACCCCGTCCCGCCCAGCATATATTTTGGCAGTCAGTGACAATAGCAGCTTGCGCTTCACTCAAAATGCGCTTGCTTTCCCGCCCCTTAGTTGCAACATGAAGAAAAGTGGAGCCTTAAATGACTATTTCACTTTTGGGTTTTCGTTCTAGACGCCGAACTTTGCTCCTGGCCTAGAGTTTGTGATCGTTGGGTATCATGCGGAAGGCTCTCGTAAAAAATGCCACGCTCCTGGCCGTTTACTTGAGTAAGTTGCATTCAGTTCGACACCTATAGTCGTAAACTCGAAACATACATATTCTGTCTGTTTCCACGTGAAGCTGATTGCGAGAGCCAATTGCCGCAATCTATAGGGGGAGCTCGACAAACGACGTAGTTGAATATGGTTTAAAAAATTCTGCAGTGTGATATAACTGTGACGTTTCACCAAGTTCAGTGTGTTACTTTTGCAGACTGTTTCGTTTTATGTCTGAACATATTTTCAGCCTTGTCATTCGCCGAGATCCCCACATATACTGCAGTGATTTACTCTTCGGAGTTCTTTGCGGGTAACTAGATGCAATTGATTTGTTGGAGTGTATGCACATAAAATTTTTAAACCTAATCACAATTTAAGTTGCGTCATTAGCTACGCTTCTTTCATTGTTCGCAATGATAAGATGTCTGAGAACCTCCAGGCTCAGTGACGGCGCGTGCGGGTATGCTTGGGATACACTTGTATGAATATGCCTGGCTATAAGCGTACCATTTGAGCTCCCCATAGTATCGTAGGGTCTTTAGCGACAGTACTTCTTTTCCCTCTCTTTAGTGGTGATGGCCGCCACCGTGGAGTGTTATCCACGAAGCGAGGAGCATCGACTCCGTTTTCGTTCGAGGGAGGCAAGAACTGCCCTCCCCAGGGAAGACGACGCCAGCTCCGACGAGCTAGTGATGGAGATCACTGGCCGAAGCTTTTTGCGGCCGGTTGTTGACGCCTTGCAAAGGGAGTAGATGTCGCGGAAAAAATGCGTGAAGCACTGGACACATTAGACAAGTATTTCGATAAAATCAGCCAAAAAGCTCAGGAGATGCTAGACACTGCGAAATTCTGGAAAAAGCTAGGCTGAAAATAAACGCCAAAGCCAAAACGCCCACCTCCTCCCCCCCGCCCCCCCCCCCCCCCCCCCCAAAAAAAAAAAAGAATATGCGGAATGTTTTAGTTTATCCAGCTTTCCAGCACTCATCTCCCAGGCGAAGGATACAAAGTCAGCAGGCTGGGAACGCACTACACTACGCATGCTTAGAACTATAACTGAGAACCATAGTGCGCATGCTAAGAACGCGTTTCATAACCCAGTAGACAAAAGTGGCAACACACAGAAGGCAATTATTGGAATGGTTTATACGGGAAGAAACTAGGGGAAAGGAGGAAAGGAGCGCCCAGAGATGCCAGAGCGCCGGATTCCGACAGAAATGATTAGCGGCTAGACGCACGGATAAGTATTTTTGTCTCTGCTCTCTGAATAAGGGTGCGATGTGGGTTAGTTGGTTCATACTGACGAAAAGGCAAACAGCGCAAAATAAACGGGGACTAAAGGAAGTGCAAACAGGACAAGCGCTGACTCTCAATTGAACTTCAATCCCATGAAAGCAAAGCAAAGGAAACAGCAACCCCGCCCACGTCACCATGATACATCCACCACGTGTCCAAAAAAAAAAAAAACAGTCTCTTTACTACTTAAGCCCAGTGACGTTTGGCTTACGCAGATGGCGCCTGCTTTGATAATAGCATGCGCCTCTAAAATTTTAGAGGCGCATGCAATTATGAAAGCAGGCACCAACTGCGTAAGCCAAACGTCATTGGGGTGGAGTGAGTAAAGAGTTGTTTTTTGGACACGTGGTGAACGTATCATGTGACGTGGGCAGGTTACTATTTTCTTTGTTTTGTTTTCATGTGATTAAAGTTCAGTTGAAGTCAGGCTTGTCCTGTTGTACTTCCTTTAGTCCCCGTTTATTGTGCGCTGTTTGCCTTTTCGTCACTCTGCTCTCGTTCGAAGTTCTAGTGATGGGCCGAACTTTGCCGAATCGAAAATTCGGCGCCGAATCTTGGGATTTGGCAAAGCCGAACTTTTTCGAACTTTTCTAAAGATTCTGCAAAGGTTCGGCAAAAATACATTGTTACCAGAGTTAACCTTGATATTTACTTTTTTCCGGCGAAAAAAAAGGTTTTATGTTGTATTTTTCTTAATTTAAATGCTACATGAAATGCATATTGGCACAGTTATTACTAAATAAGATGATATTGTACAAGATAATTGTATCGGTGTTGTTTTTGTCTGTTTACTGGCAATTTTGGTGACTTCTCGTAGAAGTGGCGTGACAACGAGGTTGGGTAGTAGCGAGCGCAGTCATGAATGACGCTACGAGAGTTTCGGTTTTGAGGCCTCATCAGCGCAAGCCTGCAAGAGTGTGTGCGGTGTATGTTGTTGCTACAAAGGCAATAACACTGCGTTCTTACTTTATCTGGGAGTCACCGCTTCGGGCGCGAAAACGAGATGCAACGGTTACTGAGCGTTCACCGGAAAAGATAACAATATTTATGTCAATAAGCATGTTTTTCGATTTGAGTCACTTGACGTCAGCTTTGCATAGTGTGCGTCCCATATTAACAACGTCTCGTGTTTAACCTCTAAAATGCCCGTTTCTGGTGTTAGGACACACGGACGTTTGGGAAGATGGGAAGAGTTAGGAATATCGGATGTGCAACGTCGAGCATGATAGCTCTCTGTTTAGTTTTATGCAGATACGTGAAAACTTCGATAAAATTCTAACTAAAAAGCAATATTATTTTTGTTTTGGCACAAACTTCTTGTGAGCCGAAAACAGGATCGTTATAAAAGATCTTGTTGTTGGGCTAGTTGGTGTTGACTGTATTGAACCATGGTTAAAAGCGCTAAAAAGACGTACACAAGATAGAAGACAAGCACGGGCGCTTTTTTATAATTGAGAGGAGTGCTTTAAAGTAATTATCAGCCAATGCCTCAACTACCTCGTTGCGTCACTAAAAAAAGGTCAAATGAAAATTGCGATATTCAAGAATGTAACGCATCATTTTGTCACTTGCGCAGTGGACTGCGTAAATTACTGGTCGAACTTTTGTTCTTGAGGCGAAAGAGAACCACACTCGCAAAGGCTACACACACGCACAGTTACCGTGTTGCCTACTCTACACCTTGTCGTAAGTCGTAACCGCTGGTTGTACTGCACTGTATGATTGTAACTGCACGAAAGCAAGGCGTCCATTTGCAATCCATGGCCGCGTCGCGTTTTCGCGCGTGTGCAGACATTTACCGAAATTATGCCGAACTTCTCTTCAAAAGTTCGGCATATGCCGAGCTTTGCCAAATCTGAAGTTCGGCTGATTCGGTCCATCACTAGTTCGAAAGTGTTTGACCGGGAACGGGAATCGCCGGGCGCCGGCGTTCGGACAATTTCAAAAAGTGTGTAGAAAAAAAAAAACAGTATTTACTCGAGTAATAGCCGCACTGTTTATGAAAAAAAATCTGAGGGTTCGTTTTTTCGCGGAGCACGCAGATTGCCAATCACTGCGATCGACAGCATGATTCCAGCTGTTTACGGAACAGAGATAACGTCTTCGTGCAAAGATATCATCTGTGAAGATTGCATTTGTATGGAGAATCGTGCTCTCGATCTGGTTATTCGCTATGTTATTTATGCGCAACGCAATGATAGGCTGTATATGTGTTCTATGGGAAAGTAGACGAAAGGGCCTTGGTCATAAATAGTGCGGCTATTACTCGACTAAATACGGTAATTCCAACCAGAACACTGTTCTGACGTCCCTGCATGCTTTCGTCTTCTCATTTCTCTCAATATCTACCCGTATAGACGATTTCAAGCATGGCACCCCGACTGGTACCCCATGAGTGCAAGCAAGGGCAGCTTTCGCGTGAATCTATTGGTTTGGCAAGGTTGAAATCGCACGGGCTTGTCCGCACGAGAAGAGACATGGCGACGGCCAGTGGGCTTGCTCGCAATCGTTTATTCGCGGCGAGAAGTTTAAGTATAGCCGCCTGGTGGAGTTTTTTCCCAACACAGAGTGAGGATACTTCAACTTCCTCCGCTGGTTCAAGCACGTGCAATGTGAAGCTTCTATGCGCCATGGAAATGAAAACATAACCACGTGGGTAGCACGTGCACTAGCCATTGTGATGGAAAAGAAATAAATTAAGGGGCTCGGAATGCCAGAGCGGTGAGAATAAGAAGGAAGATATTATTTACAGTCGTAAGAAAAATAAGTTAGAAATAAAACGGTGTACACATTGTTGGCATAGAAAAGAATAAAGATCGTCGTCGGGCGCGCGGGCTAGCCGGGTGCTCGGGGATGAGCGCGTGGGTAGAACGAGCCTGGACACCATCGAAGGCAGTTGTCGCCTCTTAGATACCCACAATCTGGGGCTCCAACGTAGGGCCGAAGCGACCCCATTTCTAAGGTACGTTCCGACGGTTTGCCTCGGATACACCTCAGACCCTGTGTCAGTTGCACCCGCGCAATCGTTAGTGTTCAAATGCCGAATCCAGCTACTCGATCCCGTGTCCGAGCCGATCCGCAGAGGACGGGCGACGCCGCTTCGAACAGCGACGGCGCGCTCTAGTCGCACTCGGATCCGGAGGTTCCCACCGCCCGAGGCGGAATTGCCGGTGCCACCAGCTGCAACAGCGGCAGCTCCGGCCGATGTGGTGGCCGCATTGATCCTTGTTTTTCGATCATGCCCCGAAAGACTGCGCACCCCTCCTTCCGACAACGTCAACATCGACGACTAGTCACACCCGCCTTCCCGACAATATCTTCACACACGCCTCAGCCACGTTTGGGAGACCACAGCCCCTGCAGGGGCTTGGTCTCCCATCTACCTGAGCCCGAGTCACGCCTGCGGACCTTTCCTGGGTCCTCCATGCTTCTTCGCCACTCACCCGGGACCCACGTCGGGGCCCTGCGCGGACTCGGGTCTCCCCGGCCAGCTGCGCCGAGACATGAGCCCGGGCTCATCACTGAACCACAGGGGCGACGAGGACAGTTCCTCCGAGGACAAAAAGTAATGCGACCGTCGTGTGTTTTTTTTGTTTTTGTTGTTCACGACCGGACATGTTTTATGTCAGGCTGAACACTGGAGTAGGACCAGTCTTCGATGGACCTGCAGCGCACTGCTTTGATATTTGTGAGGACTCGTGCAACTGTTAGTGCGTGAGATTGCGACAGTGAGTGGTGATTGACTTCGGACAAAGAACAGTTGATCTTCTTGCCGTCTGTGTTGGAAGTGGTGGATCCTCCAAGACGTAAGCAGTTAGTGAAAGAAGCTGGATGTGGAATGCGATCACGCAGGGTTCTTGCAAAGGAGAGGACGCGGGATGCCCCGATGAACTACTTCAGCCGTTTCGGCAGAGCGGTGGACACCGTGGGGATGTGGCACGAGCCTTAAACCAAATACTTTACTTAGACACACGCTCCCCCCTCCCCCTTCCCCAAGAAAGGAAGGGGGGGATGTCGGCATAGAAAAGAATAAAGGTCGTCGTCGGGCGCGCGTGCTAGCCGGTTCCCGGGGGATGAGCGCGTGGGCAGAACTAGCCTGTACACCATCGAAGGCAGTTGTCGCCTCTTGGATAGCCACAATATGTATACAAAAGTTCAGTCCGAGGAATCCACTTACGGCACGGTGTTGCACGTCGGCTTTGGCATGGAGTTAGTCCTGTCCCGAAAATGCTTGGCAGGCTCGCTCGGCACAGGCGGATCTTTCCCAGCAAGCTTGGGTGAAAGCCCCACGGGCCTGGACTCGTCCGTCCGGGCTCTTCTTTGGCCGCGGGGACCACCGCTGCCAAGCCGGGTTCTGTGTCCCCCCCCCCCGTGCCCGCCCTTTCTTCACATATCACGAGCGTCTGTCATCTTTATCTCATAACGTCGTTGTCTTCATCTTTTGTTATATCCATCTCTTGCTCAAGCCTTGCAGTCTTCGTCTTTAAATTATTAACATCTTCCCCACGTTCACTGCGTCTTCTTCCTCGTCCTTTGCTCAGTCCAACTCACGGTTTTTACGTGCGTTGTTTTTATCATCCTTGGTTCCCTCCCCCACATCATCACACCTGTAGTGAGGAGAACAGAAGCGACCCTCGCGAGTGTCTCACCGCGAATAGGGACCATAAATTTTATATTATCTCGAGAACACGGTACGCAATCTTTCTCTTTATTTCGGCTGCCTAAAAAATGTGAGGCATAAAGGCAGATATTTGGGGGTACTAAGGAACTTAGCAAAAAATTACACCATCTTCCCGAGGGAACCATGGGGTGATGCGGAGCATCGTGTTGGTTCCGAGGAAAGAGTCAGTTGCGTGCTGACGTCGAGGGATGGCGCCACCGACTGCCCTAGCGTGACCCCCTACGCGAGCCTTCGTCGCGGCTCGCGGCAGAGAAACTTGGAACGCTCGCCGCTCGCGGTTTATTATTTTCACACTTGAAGGAGAGGAGACTAGAGGAGGAGAGTTGCGCGTGCGCGCGCGGTGTGAGTAGAAGCGAACGCACGCGCAGTGCACGCAGCTGGTAGAGAGAGAGAGCGGAGAGAGTAACGCGCAGCTGTTGGAGAGACGGAAGGAGAGTTGCGCGTGCGTAGTGCGAGTGCGGACTACGACGCCGCGGGACATAGACCCGAGCAAGAGAAGCTCCGCATCTAAAAACCTAATAAAAAACGCTTTCATGTTTTTTTTTTGAGCCTATGGTTGGCGACAGGTTACGAAATTAGTAGATGCCCCGACTCGAACGCGAGCTTTCTGGCTTTGATAACACTTCAGGCGCACGCGCAGCCAAAGTACAGCGGAAGGCAACGAACGAGTGGTGGAGGTGGTGTATCTGCTGGTTTTCTTAACCTGTCAATAACTTTAGGCACGAAAAATTATTTCTTTTTTTATTTGATATACACATATACACTAAATGCCTTCGCGTCTACTTGCCCGCAAAACACTGGAAGAGCCGATCTCTGCGATCTGCGGAAATCAGCTCAGCGAATGATGAGGCGGAACATCCGTTTATACTCCGTTTCACTTTAGATGTGAGCGTAGCAGAGGCTACAAGAGCGAGCTCCGGGCTTTCCAGTGCTCCTGCCAAGCACGCGCTCCCGTGCAGTGCAAGCGCTGTTGATTAAGGGCCGCCTGCTCGCGCTTAGCAGCTTCGGCCTCGCTCGCACTGAAAGTGAAACGGAGTATAGGCCTAAAAATGAGAGTCCCGCGCTGTGGCATTATACGCAATGCAAAGCGTCATGCTTGTATTGCGTAATGCCAGAGCGCGGACTTAATTTCGAGGTCTAAAGAGACGTTCCGCTTCATCATTCGCTGAGCTGATTTCGTAGATCCCACAGTTTGGCTCTTCGAATGTTTTGCGGGTAAGTGTGACGCGCAGGCATTTCTTAGAGTGTACCCTCGGGGTCCAGGGGCGTGGCAGGGGGGGGGGGGGGGGAAGGGCTTATGAGGCTTCAGTCCCCTCCTCTCCGAAATCCGGCGGACTCTTTAACATACACATGCATTTTGACCCCCCCCTTCCCGCTCGCCGCGCCCCAAGTCCTGGACATCCCAGCGATCCCAAACCCTCCCCCCCCCCCAAAAAAAAAAGAAATACTGGCTACGCCATTGCTTTTGTCCATAAGGCATTAAGAAGGGAGTGGTTACAAATTATAATGACGCCCAGTAACGAAGTGCAGTTATTATTAGTACAGTAAAATGGCTCCTAAGATTAACACGAACTTACACACAACGTGCTCTGCGGCCAACTGGCGGCCAGCAGAAGCCCACACTGTACTTTCTAAGCAAGACAAATCGGCTACGTGCTGCTTGCAGCATTTATAAATACTCTAATTTCCCCCCCCCCCCCAAAAAAAAAAAAAAGTTGCGATAACTTTACAATAAACTTGAAGAGAAAATAAAGGAAACACAGAATTCATGGACTCACGCCGCTGCCATGTCAAATCAAAATTGTTTTGCTTGTTTTACACTTCGTGACATTCGGGGAACAGCCAATGCGACGCGTCACGTCTTCGACATCGCGTCGCAAAGACATCAAGCATTCGTGATTCAACGAGTCCAGATATAGGTCCCCTTCGACACAGTCAAATGTGACTGCGTAGAAGTGCTTTACATTCATTATAAGAGACAGTATAAACTTCCTTTCAACTTGAATCCGTACGCAGCCCACCCTACGAGCTGATGCGACCAGTCAGAACGTGTCAAAAGAGCACCATGGTGGTGTTTGTCATGTTTCTGTACGTGTTCTATTATCAGCTCAACTAATTCATAATCAGAAAAAGCCTAGTAACTTGAGCTTTTGACGCTCCTTGATTGGTCCCATTAGGTCGTAGCGTCGGCTGCATCTGGACTTTAGCTGAAACAAAGTAGAGCCACTTTGTTAACCTTTTCCAATCTCGTCATTTGTGTTTTTCTCTCTCCGCCTTGCCTTTACTTTCTTCCTGTCTTTTTTTCTGACTGTCTCCAATGCTTTTAGAAAAGCGTATTCCTAGTCTGGAATGTCAGCCAAGTTCTGTTTGTAGAAGTCGGGTTCATCATAAGTTGGGTTTTCGGCTCCAAATTTCGTCTCGCACGCATATTACCGTCAAGGTATAGCTCGGACACCCCAACGAGCCAGTAAAACGACGAAAGAAATATGAAACGAAACGAACTACTGTGGCGAGGTTCCACATCAAGTTCTCTGCGTGGCTGTCCTGAGCGCCCCTCAAAATAATAGACAAAGATGTACAACCGGACTTGCTCACAGTCGTTGTCCGTAGCGGCAGCGTTCCCATAGTAACGAGCCATGCCCCTGCACATGTTGGCTAAATATCTGTAAGGCTTAGAAGAAAAAGAAAATCAGCGTAACTTACGAAGTATGCACGTGGACTCCCCACGCGCTGAGCCGCACCGGAAACAGTTCCGGTGATCCAGACGCTTTTCCGTCACGTTTTTTACCACTGAGATTATGGCTTCCCCCGTTGCTGCGGAGCGTTTCCCTTTGTCTGGCATATGGCGGAGCTCGCTGACTGCCGCTTGAGCATGACCACCGGGCTTGAATTTCCGGCTTTCTTTGCGAGTAGAGCTCGGTACTCTCTGCGACAATGCAGGCATCTGGAAATGTCAACGTGTTATTCTTTAGCGACTCGGCTCAGGCTGTTCAGTCACCAAGGTCAGCCACGAAACGGTCCGACCGACGAAACGACCCTGAGGAGCCAATCAAGCTGAACCAAAAGTGCACCGTCATGTCGCTAGTTGTGTCTCACGCATAGAAAAGAATCGCAGGCTTGCAGCGTGTTCACTGTGCTTCATGGGTATAGTCAATGACAGCAAACGTAAAGCCTATGGGCGCCGTGACGATGCACTTTTGGTGCGTCTTGATTGCTTCCATCAGGTTGTAGTGTCGGCTGCGGTGGGATATAATGTGAAACGGAAACGGCCTTCCGGAAATACTTTGATGTATCTTGGCGTAGCTATAGTTTTATTTAGCTCAACAGCAAACGACGCCACTGATTCGCGTTATTGCTGGAGACGAGGTTGAATAACTTGAATTCTCACACCTCCCGCAATGACAGTTGGCTTGGGTCAGTAGTAGGAATGCCACCTAAAAGACAAAGCAAAACGTTCCGCGTGTATTTTTTTTTCGGGGGGTGTTGTTGCGTTTCTGCGACGTCCCTGAAGGTCGATCGGGTTTCGGCCAAGGTGCCACAGTGGTGGGAGACAACTGTACTGTGGTCTCTGCGGTGCACTAGCTCCTTTCAGCCGAAGTCAGTTGCAGGGTTGACGAATGTCAGTGTCGATTCCCGTTCGACCATCGGTCTTTAGAGTCTACGTGCCTTTGAGGAGATTTGAAAATATCGGACGACCCCGGCCCAAGGACGAGGAGGTCGGCGCCCTGAAAAGAATCGCCTTGTTTCGGGAAGGCGAGGGAGGACGGATTTTGTTTTGGGACTGAAACCGAAAACTGGAGATGACCCAGTCCGTCTTTTCGTAACGTCATTACGTCGACGTAAATAGAGTTGTGCAAAAATGAAGTTTTAGCTCTTTAATTGACCATGCTTACGTTCGTCGGAATGTGCTGACGGGATCAGAAAAGAGCAGGTTATACATGTGAGTTTTCCCGAGGCCAAATCATTAGACTCGATTTTTGCATCAACAAGATGCATAGGAGAAGAGGACCACGGCTCAGTCTAATCATTGAAAGTGTGGTATCTTATTTCTGAAAGCAGAAACCCATGCTGTGACGGACAACAAGGTCAAGGGCTTTGATTTAATACCATCTGTGTTCTTTTAAACATCGTCCCAAAGCGGGATAAACAAAATGGATTAATCCGCATACCCAAGAAAGCTGAGTCAATGGTCACTCATTTACCATCTGCCAGAAGTCTGTGGCTGTAAGGGCGGATGGAGAAGTCTCTGAGAAGACCTTGACACAGCTGGCCGCACCAAGGGTGTCGTCAACTTGCTGAAAGCGAAACAGAAGGTGTGTACGTTAGCACATGTTGATCAAAACAATAAATTGAAAGGATGCACAGTTGCGCTAGTAGTTAAAAGTTCATGATGAAAAACAGCGCGAAACGCCAGGACACAGAGGAAAGAAACACATACAGGACAAGGCGCTGACTATCAACTTTTTGAACACACGCGGGTATATTGTCTTCTTTTTACTTTACTGTGGTGTCGCTTCGTTTTGTTTCCTTCGAGAAAGAAGTTATCCAAGGTCCAGAAAGGTCATCTCACTGTCCCTTACGTTCACTGATGGTTGGCTCACGCACGTTGGTTTCTTTTTCATATGGTAGGCCTCAATAATCTCCCTAGATAAATGAGTTTGGCGTTTGTACAAGATATTTGTGTCACTATACCGTGGTTCACATCCGCAGTCCCGGTAATGTATTGCTAGATGGGAGTATGCTCCACCTTTTAACGAACTGTGACTTTCGTGAAGTCTGATGTTCAAGCATCTCCCCGTTTGACCGATGTATGAGTGTCCGCAGGAGATGGGATTTCATAGACTGTCCCCTTTTTGCAAGGAACGAACTTCATACCGTGCTTAATGTGGCATGGTTGTTGTCTGCTTGACTGCTTATGTTTGCGCGTTTTTTCACTGCAATTACAATCCTGCTCAGTTAGTTGTGGTCAATGGCGTGTTCTCAGCCCGCAACAAACTGAGCAGGATTCTGGCCCTAAAAAAAGCGCAACATAAGCAGTCAAACAGACAACAACGAAACCACATTAAGCAGCACAACATTAAGTTCAACATTTCGAGAAAAAAAAAGCCGAGACTGGGACAATAAGGGACGGACAAACACTAAGACACCGGTCGCATGATTCCTTGATTCACTCATGATTGACGGGCACGAAATTTGGGGCCGAGGACCGGGCTATGGGAGGGCAATGTGACGTCACGGTCACGTGGGAGGATGATACAGGATGGAACCGAGGCATTGAGACTTTGTGTTTGTCCGTCCTTATTGTCCCAGTCTCGTTTTTTTTTTTCGAAATGTTTAACCACCACCAGCTCGTTTACACCTTTACCTTTTGTGCATTAAGTTCATTCCTTGCAAAAGGGGACGAGTCTGTGAAATCCCATTCTCGTGAAGACACTCATATATCGGTCAAACGGAAAGATGCTTAAACATCACTTTGCAAAGATCACAGTTCGTTAAAGGTGAAGCATACTCCGTTTAGCAATACATTTCCGGGACTGCGGCTGTGAATTCCATGGTTTAGTGACACCAATATCTTGTACAAACACCAAACTCAGTTATTTAGGAAGTTTATTCAGGCCTACCATATAGCAAAAAAAAAGAAAAGAAAACGTGCGTGAGCCAACCATAAGTGAACCTCAGGGACAGTGAGATGCCTTCCTGGATCTTGGATAACTTCGAAGAAAACGAAAAGGAGCGACCCCACAGTAAAACAAAAGAGAAAAAGCGACACTACATTGAAAAAACAAACAAAACATACCCGCGTGTTTTCAAAATAAGAAATTTGATAGACAGCGCCTTGTCCTGTATGTGTTCTCTCCTCTGTGCATGTCCTTGTGTTTCGCGCTGTTTTTCATCATGAATAAATTGCAATAGTCCGCATATTCAAGCGCCGAGTAAATCCACACTCGTGTACCATCTGCGGGCAGCCTCGGCTTGTAAGTCTTTTGAACTGAGATTCACTGTGAATAGATTTGTTATAAGTTAATCATAAGTTGTACAGTTGCAGTGAAGGTGTAATTTGTATTGATTTGAAGATATTTGAATGATGTTGCCATGTTTACTGTGGTTGATCGAAGTTATCTACTTCTTCGTTTGTGTGTTTAGTGGCAATTTATCTTCCTTATTAGCTTCTTAGGCTTAGGAAGGAAGAACGAACCGCGGGTTCACGTTGCCGAGTGTGTGGGGTTCCCTTTTTGCGAATGCTGGGCTTTCTGTGCAGCTTAAGCGGTGTAGCTTTTTAGTTTTACACTCCTCGGCCCTGTAGTCCCGTTCAAAGTCTGTACACCGTGGTTTAGCTTTGCATCTGGCCGCTAAGTGCCCACATCGGCAGAACAGCGTGCAAATAGAACGTGGAGATTCTTCTCGAAGGGGCACAATGCCCAGTCCAGGAAAATCTTTGATCTTAATTTTTTTGGAGTACCGCAGAGGTGACTTCTCCGATTGCTGTGTTCAGTTCATTAAAAAAAAAAATGAACGGAAGACCTAGACATTCTCTTTCGTCCAAAAGATGTGGTTTTGTTCCAGAAGTTTAGGTTTTTAGCTGTTCAGAGCACCGCCTTGAAGATGAATCTTATTTCAGTATTTCTGTAGAATGGTTGTTTTGCTTCTAATTCCTTTATGAGTTTCGGCCTTGCTTTGATCGCGTTTCTCAAAGTTTCAGGCTTCTTCCCTGGATGTGCTAAGAATGAATGCTCTTCCTGTGATCGGCCGAAACTTCGTTGAAACCAGTCACGAGTCCTGCGGTAAGACCTCAGAATGTCTCAGGACAGAAATAATCTGTGTGAGCTCCTCGCGTCCTTGTGTGGGCCTCTTAGGAAAACGAGCAGCATTAATTTCTCCCGGTTCAGCAACCTTCATCAGACGTCTACTGTAGTCCCACGAGTGGTATCTGTCTGTGTATGTGGGAACGAAGGCGTATTTGCAGGGTGTGTACAACCTTGCTTCTCTCAAATTACCTGACTTTCCTAAGTTTTTCATGTATATTTTGATTAAATATTCTGACCATCACAAAGAAACAAATGCAGAGGATGGGGTTGTGCGGCTGTTCGGGCTGTTCTCGTTTAATGCAGTGGATCGGGTAGTGGCTTACGCTCCCTAGTAATGCCTCGGACAACTGTTACTCAGTGTCAAGGTCATCCCCGCCACCGCACACAACACCCTCCCGTGTTGCTGCGCTGTACGCATCACCCATATTCCCTAAATAAACGAACTTTTTTAGAAGTTCCTCGACTTTTCCACATGCTTTGGAATTCCCTGGATATTTTATAGGTTTTCCAGGCTGGTAGACGCTCTGCTGGACCACCTCCTCAAAGGGAGGTCCGCTGGAAGGGCTACCTCTCCAACATTCCCTCTAAAAATGTGTTGAGTTTGATGAGGCCTGTGCAGATATATATGAAACTCTGTACGCTATGGGCGAGCGTTTCCATTATACCTTTTTTGACCACGTCGGTGACGATATTTTTCGTCCTTGTGTTGCGCAACCCCTAGCTACGAGGTGTTTTAGATATTGTATTAGCTCTCTATGCATTTAAAAAAAAATGGAATCATAATAGTATAACTTTGTGACGTCGATCGCACAGTATTTTGTGTCACAAAACGCGTCTATTTAACTGAATTGTGGTACCCACGGCACCGCGCGACCCTACCGCGAACCCCCCCCCCCCCCTCCTTGCGTTACCGAGTTAGCCTCCAAGGCGGCAGCACCGTAGCTGGAACTTGTGAATAAAGGTTTTGTACTGATTCCTATGACAATTTGCTGGATTTCGTTTCCGCTCTTGGTCGTTGCAGCTGGAGTGCATCCACCGGAAGTTCCGTATCGGTCATCTTGTGCCAACCGGAAGCCGATTGGTTGGAGCTTTGCAGAGGCTAAGAGGAAGCGTGCTGGAAGCCTATTTTCACCTCGTTCGCCGTCATTCGCCAAAGAAAATTTTAAAAAATATTATTTAAACGGTATAACCGTTTTTTCGAGAACTACATAGAGATTTTTTTATAAAAGTGCAGAACTGCAGAAACGAAGCACTACTTGTCAAACGCAAGTCTCGCGGCGTGATCAAAGGACATGCCTTAGCGCGCCGAAGCTCTGCGTCTCTGCCTTCGCACGCTTGGATACCAATCAAGAATTGCCGCCATGTGGATGTGTTAACTCTTCAGGAAAGGTTTGTCGATATGCCGCGCGTAGACCTCTTTGCTGCGTACATATCAGTCCCGGAATTCTGGCTCGTCAAGCTGTTCCGGTAGGCAACAGTGAGTGGTTGCTATCATGCATTATCAACAATCTTCGAAATTTGCTCCAACGGATCCGAATTACTCACGCCACAGAAGACATCGCCGCTTTTTAACAATGGAACCTGGGGCGTCCGAAGAGTTCAGGAGATCGGGGGATCGTGAAAGATAGATTTCCATCCCCTTCTACTGATTTGATTGCTAGAAATGTTTGGAAGGCAAAGAATGATCGCCGCTGCCGCCGTGCTGTGTAGCCCCTCTGTTCAGTCGGTACGGAATCAAACTCGTTTCTATACGGCTGCTACCGAAAGTTACAAATACAGTCGTCAGAACGCTACTCCACACTGCAGACTTGTGCCTATCTCAAGTACTCAACTCAAGATACTGTATTTCAAATACTTTTTGAAGTATCTTGGTATCTTGCAAATACTTTTGATCGAGAGTATTTGATACTCTATCTTCATTACATTTCTGAGTATCTTGTACTCATAATCTCAAATATATTTTTGACATTCCGCCATTTTTCGAGTTTTTCAGTATGAAGTGGCGTGGGCGTGGCGCGAGCCAAGGTAGAACATTCTTTCGAGCAACCAAATCCTGTTGCTAGCTCCGATAAGCTACGGTGACTTTGATTGAGCTCGTGAAAAGATCGCCTTTGTGCCGATTATGACTCATATTTCGCCCCAAAGTTCGTACAATGAAGGTTTTTCCCTCGCCTCCCGAAAGGCACCTTTTGTTTCCAGAGTGTCTTCCAAAAAATCCTCAAACAAAAGGGGTGGGATTGCGGAAGTAAAGATTGCCATACTGAGGCGCAGCACAGAACGGGAAGCAACCCACGACAGCAAATCAGACTTCAGTGTCAAGAAAATTACAAATAAAAGAAAATGAAAAGTAGACACAAAAAGAATACACTTTTTTTTTTTGCTTGTTGTATTTTTGACTTGCTACGGCAAAACATCGAGGTTTTTTGTGTTTTTTCTCTTCTTTTTGTTGTAAGTTTGACACTTATTGCTCTCGCGAACACTGTCTGTAAGCGAACATTGATAAGCAGAGGACAGGACAGGAAACGAACTACAAGCACAATGACCTCTCAAAATGCCAACTAAGCGTCCCCCAACGTTGAGTGCCTTTCTCAACGTAACCTACTTGAAGGTGCGACCAGTGCTCTGGCTATTATGCGGGCTGTTTTTGTTATTCATTCACTCATTTCCGTATCCCAAATTTATTTACAGTGAACTCCCCATAGAGGGAATATGGGGAGTTCACTCTAATAAGGAAAACGATGAGTCTAGAGGTGCGCCGCAGGACGTGATATTCAACGATGTTATTACAACTAAAGTATCCTTTTTTCTTCTTGTCCAAGAAACATTTTGTAACATAAATCAGTGTTATCCTGTTTCTTATAGCTGAACTGCATGAAATAACCCTACAATGTTTGTTTGTCTTCAATATAGTGTTGTGGCGTGCTAATAAAGCATTCTGGTAAACCAAACTTACGCAACTGTATAATTGTGTTCGTCACTGACGTCGATACAAATTACGCAATGCGGAAGTATCTTCAATAAGTAATTGAATTACATTTCTAAGTAGTTTGTACCCTACTCACGATACTTTACAGTGAAAGTAACTTGAGTAGTATTTTAAATACTTCATGAAGCAGGTATTTAGCAACTTAACTTGAATACTTTTATCGAGTATTTTGCACCACACTGAGTATTCACCAGTTCGCTTTAGCGCTCCTCTTTTGCTGTTACGATGGATGTTTGTTTGCCAGACTGCTGTAGTTCCTGTGGTGGCCATCACAGATCCAGGGGGCGTCGCCTCAATAAGATACTCTACACTACACCGGTGCCACTGAATTTGTATTGTATTTTTATCGGAGCCCAAGAACCATCTACTAAAAATATAAATGGAACGTTCTCTAATATAACGTAATGTTTATAAAAATATAAATATAACGTGCCGTCTTTCTTTTTGCCTTGTTAGCGCCAACTCGCGTGAAAATAAAATAATTTATACAACGATCAATGCCGTATCAAGGAGCAAAGTTTATTCCGAGCATTAGTAAGCAAAAGTCTGGAAATGTATTCATGGTCACTTTAGGATTACTGCCACCTTGTCACTAACCAATCTTCACGGGGGCTTATCGGCGCAGGCGCGTCCAACGCTGTTTCAGCCGGAACGAGTCCGGGCATGGCCTCACTTGCCCCAGCCCGCAGGCCCTGGGAAGAAGAAAGCACAAAATGGCTAACATGAAGGGACAAAAAAAAAGATGTATCCGACATATGTTTGTTAACATGCCACTGCAACCACTATATCTTCCAATTCGTATATTAAATATCCCCCTAGAATGGCGAATGACTATAAGCCGTGCTGTGTTTTGTGTTTTTGGTGTTTCTGTTTTTCTCGCCTAGGCTGCTCATGGGACGACTGGGCCACTCCCACGTCATATGCTTCTTAAGAAGACGGGGAGTATAGATATCAAAGGCAAAGGCAGTGTCCAGTGGGTAAGCGACCACAAAGACCGTTTCGGTGTCTGAATATCTCCTTCCTACATTCGCACATGTTTTAATTTACCCGGCGGCGCGTTGAGCAGCGGTCACACTGCTTAACATCATACACAAAAACAATCTGCACACATTAGCGAGTTTTAGAATAACGTACGCAATAGCTTTGCGTACGCAGAGAATAGTGTCGTCGGCAGTGCGCTTGTGCAGAACGTTACCCGCATTTTGCGCTTTGCTTACGCTATTTTACCCAACGTTATTTATCTGGAAATTGCGTGCGTACACAATGAGTCTTTGCGGTCCTCAAATGAGGATTTGCGACGCGCGAGGCATCGGCTAAAGCCAAGACGAGCACAGTTAGGGAATGGCGGCACCCAAGACCGTGCAGGTCGTCTTGGAGAGCGACGTCGGCGGCATCCTTGCGACTGCGAGTTTCGATACAGGACGACACGGCACTCCTACAGGAGGGAAGGTGAACGTGACAAACGGTTTAGAGGACCCAGCAAGGTAGGCAAGGATCAACGGCAACTTGCCGCTTGCGACGCGCGAACGTTTCTCGGCGAAAGTATACAGTGTGTGAAGGTCAGCTCACGAGACCTCTCTTGCCAAGGCGACGCTATAGCGAACACGATCGGTCGACCGCTTGCGTCCCATTTTCACATTTAAACCAATCTAACATGTTACTCTAAACTATTCTTTTCTTCTTCTGAAGTTACAGCATTTTTTTATTTGCGAAATAAAAATGTTTATTATAATTCGGTGGGGATGCAAGCGCGAGGTACTTAGGGTTTTGCGTCATGGCAGAAAAACTGCGTAGCCTATGCTAACGCTAAGTGCTAAATAAAACGCTAGCGTGAGCTAAAATTGCACAGGTTATTCTGACACCATCTGCTGTCTGATCGTGTTTCTTCCTTGTATCGTGGCCCTGCCACATTGTTCCTACTAAAAATAAAAGAACTTGTGGACTCTTAAGCTTCGCCTTTAAGGCTGGAAAGCCAAGACGAGCACAGTTAGAAAATGGCGGGACCCAGGACCGCGGCCGTCTTGAGCGCGGCGCGGCGGCATCCCTGCGACTGCGATTTTCGACACAGGACAACACTGCACTCCTACGGAAGGTGCACGTTGCAAACGGTTTGGAAGACCGAGCAAGGTGGGCAACGATCGCCGGCAACTTGCCGCTTGCGACGCGCGAACGTATCTCGGTGAAGGTATAGTGTGTGAAGGTCAATACACGGCACCCCGATCTCTTGACAAGGCGAGACTAGCGCAACACGATCGGTCCCATTCTCCAGATCTAATAAAATCTAACATGTTTCTCTGAACAATTTTTTTTTGTTTCTGAAGTTACAGCATTTTTTGTGCGAAATAAAATTGATTACTATAATTTGGTGAGGACGCAAGCGTGAGATGCTTGGGGTTTTTGGCGTCGTGGCGGAAAAACACTATCCCAAAACTCTCTTACGTAGCGTGCGCTAACGCAAGTGCTAAATTTACGCCAGCGTGGGCTAAAATTGCGTAAGTTATTCTAAAACTATGTGCTGACGGATCGTGTTTCTTTCTTGTATGAAGACCTTGTTACATTTTTCATGCAAAACCAAAACAAAAGAAAACAAAATATCTTGCGGACTCTTAAGCTTCGTCTTTAAGGGTGGAACGCGATAGCGTAATCCGGCCCCGTTCCGCAAAGCTCAGCCGTGCAAGCGTGTGCGTGGTCTAGTCGGTAGCATCACGTGACGTCACACGTGGTTGTGGCGTCATGACCCTATCGACCCGCTAAATTCTGCAAAAATATTTTCCGCTAAAATCTGGTGGGAAAAGTTTCCGCTAAATTTGCCGGTAAGTTTTCCGATATATTCAGAGGAACGATTTTCCCGCCAAATTTGGCGCGTTGATTGGGTCATGACGTCACAACCACGTGGACATCCCACGTGGCTGCGCGATTTGCATTATGGGACTTCTTGCTCCCACCAACGCCGGATTTTTAGCGACACGAGCTCCTAAAGGCGCCATGACGATGCCCTATTGGTGCTCCTTGATTGGCTGGGCAACGAAACAAATGGTCCCGGAAAAAATGGTCCCGAGCAGATGGTTCAGGATCAATCACGTGGTACTAAGGGCAAAATAGGAAGAAAATGGTCCCAAGGTTGTGAATGGCAGTTAACGGACAATGGTGGTCCAAGTCCGCTTTTAGGGAGGGGCGCTTTGTCATAAATATAAAACCATCGCCATGTATCTTTCCGCGGAAATGTTATGATCGGTACACCTTGCTAAAGACAAGTAATATATCGCATGTCGTCAACATAAAGGATATATAGGGAATCGAGACCAGCGAGGCGTTTAGTTTGAAACGCCTGCCTACTGCAGAAGGATCATTGTTAAGTTTTGCGCCCTAGGCATTTATGTAAAAAGAATACTCGATCACACCAACAACCTGATTCGGTTTGTTTTAAATCGTCCCCTTGGACACCGCACCCGCGTTTCTAGGTCAGGCGTTCAGACCGCGAAAACAGAAGGTTGTTTTTTGTTTCCGTGAAATAGGGGTACTTTTTTCTTGAGAGGGACGGGGGGGGGGGGTGTTTGAGTGGCTGAGGATGCTTAGACAAAAGGGAGCACCTAAGCGTCATCTCGTATCTTTTCTTTTTTAAGTTAATATTTTGAGAGATGGCAGCAACGACATTAGTGTAAGGAAATTACAGTAATTAAATTAGTTTTGCGGTAATGAGTAATGTAATTAATTATTTTCCTAAGCTGGTCATTTAGTATTGTAATGAATTACTTTCAGGCAGTAATTTCGAGAAAATAACTCATTACCTCTGAAATTAAATTTGTTCCAAATTAGAAAGTTCGTTTGCGAGATTTAAAAAAATTATTTCGAATGGCTCAACTGTTGTGAAAGAGACATCAAGAGCAAATAGACGACGGCCATTTGAGCGCAAAACTGCGTACGAAGAATTTGACAGACGCACAAAGGCGGAGTTGGAAAGGCGAAGGAAAAAGGCTTGCGTGCAAAAACATCACTGGAAGGCTGAAGACATAGCTGTAAGGATGAAACGTGTGCGCCAGCAAAACGACTGTTCAGTATGGCTCTCAAACTCCAGGCAACAAAGATTCATGGCGTCACGTCATCCCGAAGAAGCTATACCTCGTTCATCCCTAAGCTGACAGTTCTGTGGGAGCTACGAGCTCCCCAGAACCAATCAACCACCTTCTTTGAACACGTTACCCGTTCCTTTCCCTGCGCGTAGGTACGAACGAGATGATGATTACGTGTCGAAAGGTAGACTTGCGATTGTTCCAACGAGCACGTAGCTTCCACCGCAGAGTCAGCTTAGGGATGAGCAACTTATAGGCTTCAAGGTTGAAGGGCCCATCACCAGAAAGTTCAACAGATATTAAAACCTGAGAGGACAGGACGAACAGACCCGCAGTCTTCTTGCTCTTTCGTAAAGCAAGGTCAAATCGTAAGCTTCGACCATTGTAAACAACAAACAACCGAAATGAATAGCTAATCCCAAATGTCTTGTCAAGGCTCCAGAACGCTTCACGGGTATCCTTGGCCTTGATACTGAATAAAGGCGCTTTTTGTAGTCGGAAAAGGTGGGAATTGAGCAAAGCAGGTGCAGCTCGTGGTATGCCTTGAAGTTGCTAGGAATTACTTGGGTAGTTTATTCGGGAATACGCCTATACGAGCCGATATCGCCACCCGTTAATTGGGAAAGATTACTTTCTAAGGAAACTCGTGCCATCCCTTTCCTCTGCTGGCGACACTTTTGCCTAGCACACATCCAGCCCCTTGTGTGACAACGCGCAATAACTTGGGGCTCTTCGGGTGATTGTGAACAATTCTCCTTGAGGGGAATGACCGGAACGTCAACTAGTACTCTTGGGAGGATACGATTAAATTGCGTCCGAGGTGGAAGGAGTCGTTTCAACGTGACGACTCCTTGTATGAACGAGCTCCCATGGCCCGATTTAACAGACTGGCAAGGACTATACGTTCTTTTAAATCAGGAAGACGGAAACATATCACCCCTTTACCTGAGGACCTTCGCCGTTGAACGAACAGAGACACGGATGTGTCGACTGTCCTTAAGTCACATCTAAAGAAGCTTTAAAAAAAAACTTAGAGCAAGAATTATTGTTTTAAGGTATTAAAAATAATGTCGAAGTAATTTCATTGCTTTTGGAAAGTAATTTTGTCTACCTCTCGCACCCACATTAACATGCAACATTTGCTTGCAATCTTGAAATCATGGACGATAGTGATTTCACCAAGTTGGTTTAAAACGCTTTAATGTATATAACAGTCAGTGGGCGCTTCACACATGATATATATTAAAGCGTGATTTTTGTGTTCATGAACAGCACAAAAGAATGTTTAAAATATGAATATAGTTACTGAAATAACAGACATTAAAATAACAAAAGCAAGAACCGAGCACGTTGCATCCAACACATTTTTATATGGTAAAATACCTCTCGTATACCTGTTCTAGTTTAATTAAATTGTTTCAGAATGACAGGAAATCAAGTCCAACAAGGGGAGGCCAAAATTGAGATTCTGGCGTTTATGTACGCACGGAATAAAAAAAGGGTTTCGACAGGCATCTATTTACGATGCATACAGTGTGCTCAAAGCTAACTTTAGGTATAAAGCAACTTCCGGTAATTACAGGTGAGACCCCCGAAGCCTACGGAGTAAAGCGCGGTCCTTAAGTTTATGACGGTATCGAATTTTGTGCGCGGTAGTTTCTGTCTGATTGCGTGAACATAAGCCGTCGACGAGTGTTCAACACCCCCGCGCTTGGTCGAGCGTGTAGACTAAGTGCCCGTCGATACCAAAGGAAGGTTGTATAGTCTTCCTGGGTAAAAGTTCAACTTTATATATGTATAGTCCGCGATCGATAGTCCGTAAAACAAGGTGCTGACATTTATTACAAAAAACGAAAATACAGTACGCCCAAAGCCGTCGAAATACAGGGGCCATTAGGCAGAAATGTTTTTGAAAGTATCGAATAAATTACCACCCCTCTGATGTGACATTAATGTTGACCTGATTTGTAAGCGGCGGTAAGAACTGAATGTTTCTGCCCCGTGCTGGCAACAAATTTAGCTTTGCTCCGAGGTGCCACAATCCCTCCTGCGGCAACGACGAATTCGTTTGAAAGTTGCGAAATGTATTTAGGCTGTAATTAGAGGATGATTAAAGAAAACGTAATTATCACTGAGCATAAGAAATACTCCAACTTGAAAATATCTTCAAGACAGCGGGTTGTTTGTATCAAAGGGACATGGCTGTATACTACATATCAGACTTTCAGATTTAAGGATGGTTCACACACTTGCGTTTGACCACGATTGACTGCACAACAACCCGTTTTAAAGCCTCTCGTGACTGCTTTCGACCGACTGTACTGCTGCGCTGCCGGTCATATAAGCGGTCACAAGACAGCCAAACGAAACTGTGTGGACAAGTCTTTTGAGCCACGGACACACTGAATTTACATCATACGAAAAACGGACCGCAGACAATGTCTGAGGAGAGCTTATTCCTTGTATGACGGTCCTCTCATATTAGTACTAAAAAAACATCTTGCACAGATGTTTGAACCATGTGTGCAGGTGTGTCCGCAATAAATTCAGTCATCATACCTGAAGCGATAAACCGTGTCATTTGTATGAAGTATGTTCAGTGTGACTGTGACTGCGGCGTTAGGGTGTTGGCAATGCGATTCTGAAGGTTTGCCTTTCATTTGGCAGCGGGCTGGCATGTCGTTGTCAGCTAGTGGCGCGCTTGGGATTTAAGGGAATATATATTTCTCAGAGAACCCCCCCCCCCCCTGTCCCTGCTTGAGTTGTGATATAAGCCGTGGTGGGCGGTTCTGCAAGACCAAGGAGGCTGGCCACAGCAGACGTGGAGTCGAGATTTCCACGAGCCAAGGAACGCTCTGCCGAAAATAAGATCAGCAACACAAAAGATGTATCCCAGAGTACCTCGTGTAAATAAAATAAATTCCACGAAAACAAAATATATTCGACTGCATGCTGTTAGTTTTCGAGCATGCATGGATTTAAGTGGTAGCTGGCGATGATGTTTTCACACGGAATGAGTTTTATCAGACAAATCCCATGAAGAAATAAGTGGCTTATTTCTGCGTGATATCTGTCTGATAAAACACGTTCTTATCGGATAATAACGCTATCACATTGACTGCAGAGATAAGGGTTCGTTACTGCGCCCCGTCCAGCGTCTCTTCGATTGTCGGTGACTCTAGTCTGGCAACATAGTTTTCCAGTTTTATGCAACCCCCGACCCTCTTCCCCCTGTATCAATTGGCTACCTGCGTGCGCCGAAGAAAAGTGAAAACGCATACTGTGTTTAGGGAGTGTCAAAAGTGGCGACCTCGCGCAGCTGCGATTGTCATTTTTCGTAAGCAGATAAATAGTTTATAGCTATTTCGCGCTGACAGCCGGCGTAATGATTTCTGGAAGCCGAACTCTCTTATCACCTAGGATGACAAGCTCGCGAGTGGAGCGTTCGCTTTTAATTGGTAATGCAACCAAGTTCGTGGAACGCAGGCCCACTAAACTCAGTTAAGATATACAGCGGCTCGACGAAATGAGACATTTTGTATTTGACGATGAAATGACATGCGCGCCATACAAAGCTTGTTTTGTGATGTGTTCCCGACTTTTTAAGTCCAGCAGAAGTGTGAAAGACACCCGGTTGGATTACTTTTACTAATTATAAGAGAGAGGAATGGTTTTTATAGCTTCCACAAACTACAAAAAGGGAATGCCATATGCTTGATAAGGCATTCGCTTGGTCTCGGTTTTGGTACAGCAACTGGTCAAAACGTTTCCCAATACTTGAGCAAGAGCTGCAATTTTCCACATTTCATATTCGATTTGCACAGGGCATCACTGTTTGCTAAAGCACTTACACATGGAAAGATAAAAGCTGCACTCTTCAATTAACCAAGACGTCGCGACACAAGGTGTGTGATTTTTCATCTCTTCCTCGTAAGTCCATGTGGCTGATGACTCTCCCGTGCTACTATATAGTCACATTCAGCTCAAGACATGTTGAGCGCGGTTTACTGTGTTTATAATTCCTACTTTGTGACGGGTTCTTCGGTCTTCTCAATAGCTGCCGCACTTTGATTGGCTGCAGAAATATGCTAAGGTATTAGACCCCGTCCTGCCCCGCATATCTTTTGGCAGTCAGTGACAATAGCAACTTGCGCTTCACTCAAAATGCGCTTGCTCTCGCGCCCCTTAGTTGAGACATGAAGAAAATTGGAACTTTAAATGACTATTTACTTCTTGGGTTTTCGTTCTAGACGCCGACCTTTGCTCCTGGCCTACAATTTGTGATCGTTGGGAATCATGCGGAAGGCTCTCATAACAAATGCCACGCTCCTGGTCGTTTACTTGAGTAAGTGGCATTCAGTTCGACACCTATAGTCGTAAACACGGAAACATACATATTGTGTCTGCTTTCACGTAAAGATGCTTGCGAGAGCCAATCGCCGCAATCTACAGAGGGAGCTCGACAAACGACGTTGTCAAATATGGTTTTAAAAATGTATGCTCTGTGACATTAATTGCGACGTTCCACCAAGCTGAGTGTGTTACTTTTGCAGACTTTTTTTTAATGTATAAATATATTTTTAATCTTGTCATTCGCCTAGATTGCAGTGATTTACTCTTCCACGTTCTTTGAGGGTAACTAGATGCAATTGATTTGTTTGAGTGTTACGCACATTGAATTTGTTATTCTAATCGTAATTAAAGCTGCGTCATTCGCTAGGCTTCTTTCATTGTTCGCAGTGATTAGACATCTGAGAATCTCCAGGCTCAGTGACGGCGCGTGCGGGTATACTTGGGATACACTTGTATGAATATGCCTGGCTATATATGCGTACCATTCGAGCTCCCCATAGTATCGTAGGGTCTTTAGCGACAGTACTTCTTTCCCTCTCTTCAGTGGGGATGGCCGCCACGGTGGAGTGTTATCCACGAAGCGAGGAGCATCGACTCCGGTTTCGTTCGAGGGAGGCAGAACTGCCCTTCGCCGGGGAAGACGACGCCAACTCCGACGAGCTAGCGTTGGAGATCACAGGCCGAAGCTTTTTGCGGCCGGTTGTTGACGCCTTGCAAAAGGGAGTAGATGTCGCGCATAAAGTGCGTGAAACACTGGACACATTAGACAAGTATTTCGATAAAATCAGCCAAAAAGCTCAGCAAATGCTAGAAACTGCGAAATTCTGGAAAAAGCTAGGCTGAAAATGAACGTCAGGAGCCAGATCTCCGAAACGCCTCTCAAAGAAAAAAACAAACAAACAAACACGGGGGATGTCTTAGTCTATCCAGCTTTCCAGCATTCATCTCCCGAGGCGAAGAATACAAAGTCACTGGGCTGGGAACGCACTATACTACGCATGCTTAGAACTATACCTAGAACTATACTGCGCATGCTTAGAGCGCGTTTCATAGCTCAGTAGACAAAAGTGGCAACACGCAGAAGGCAATTATTGGAATGGTTCATATGGGGAAGAAACTGAGGGAAAGGAGGGCCCGCAGAGATGCCAGAGCGCCGGATTCCGACAGGAATGATTAGCGGGTATACGCACGGCCAAGTGCCTTTGCCTCTGGTCTCTGTTCCAAGTTCTAGTGATGGGCCGAACTTTTGCCGAATCGAAACATTCTCGCCGAATCTTAGGATTTGGCAAAGCCGAACTTTTGCCAATCTTTTCTAAAGATTCGGCAAAAGTACATTGTTATCAGACTAAACGGTGATATTTTGTTTTTTCTGGCGAAAAAAAGCTTTACGTCGTATTTTTTTAACTTAAATGCAACATGTAATGCATATTGACACAGTTATTATTAAATAAGGTGATATTCCACAAGATAATTGTATCGGTGTTGTGTTTGTGTGTTTACTGGCAAAATGAGTGACTTTCTCGCACAAGTGGCGCGACAAGGAGGATAGATAGCGAGCGCAGTCACGAATCACGCTGCGAGAGTTTCGGTTTTGAGGCCTCATCACCGGAAGCCTGCAAGTGTGTGTGTTGTCCATTGTTAATACAAAGGTAATAACACTGCTTTCTTATTTTCTCTGGGAGTTACCGTTTCGTGCGCGAAAACGAATGCAATGGTTACTGAGCCTTCACCAGAAAAAGATAACAATAACGTAAACTTCGACTCTGCCTGGTTCGTGGCCACTGGCTTTGGTCGTCAGCGGGGGAACTCCTCGATCGCAACAGCATTTCGAAACCTTCGGGCTTCAGTTGGTTTGACGGCGCAGACAAAGCAACGGGAGAAGCGACAGACCGTCGCCGTTGTGCACTCAATGCACGCAGCACATAGCTCACTGAGATTTTTTTGCGTCGATTACCTCCGCGTTCACAAGAATAAATTACGTTCCAACAGAATTTTCACAGTGTCAAGCTTCGAAATGTTGAATTACTGCGGATGCTGCATACTACCAGGATCTGGTAGTTTGCAGGATACAGACGAGATCTGCCAGCACTACTTTGGGTGCCTGAAGGCGCTCCTATCCTCATCTGCCGGCATACCTGATGAAACCGGCGAGACATTTCTTCAGGAAGAAAGCAGTTAATGACCTGACAAGGTACGTCCAACATTCCAAAGTTTCTCCGTTGAAGCCAGCATCTTCCATTCGGAAACGGCTCAGAAAATCTAATGTGTAGAGAAAACAGGCAGAGATTGAAAAGGGAAGTGTTGAAAAAAATACGCTCAAGTTTAAGTACATAGACGATACTTAAAATTGCGCGTTCGAACGCATGACAAATACCGATTCGATCTCCAAACACCCGATATAATGATCGCAGCACATCATAAATTACTGCCTTCGAGCACAGCATACAAGCTTCAATATTCCGTACTTTTGTGTGTTACTCCCATAGATTTGCGTGCATTGCCTGGTGTCAAGTAATGGCCGCCGGTGGGTGCTACAAACGGGCTCTTGATCCGCGATCCAGCCTACTACAATAGAGATCAGTGTGGCTCAACTAATTCATAATCCGCAAAAAGCCTAGTGACTTTAGAATTCTGACAATGCTTCATTGGCCCTATTAGCTCGTATATATACGAGCTAATGGGACAAATCGTTGGCTGCGTCTGGGCTTTAGCTGAAACAAGGTGAGAGCCTCTTTGTTTACTTCTAATCTCTTCGTCTATGTCTTGCTCTCTCCGCCTTGCCTTTACTTACTTCCTGTTTCTTTTTCTGACTGTCTCCAATGCTTTTAAAAAAGCGTATTCCTAGTGTGAATGTCAGCCAAGTTCTGTTTTTAGAAGTCGGGTTCATCATAAGTTGGGTTTTTGGCTCCAAATTTCGTCCCGCACGCATATTAGTGTCAAGAGGATTGCTCGGACCCCACATCGAGCCAGAAAAAACGACTAAAGAAATATAAAACGAACTGCGGTGGGTAGGTTCCACATCAAGCTCTGAGCACGGCCGTGCTCTGAGCATGGCTGTCCCGAGCGCCCCTCAAAAGAATAGGGAGTATTCACTGGCGGCCATAGCTGTGTGCGCGAATGCTGAGGAGCGCGATGGCGACCTTCCACAGTTCTTTACGCCACGTGCATTCCACACCCACCAAGAGTGCCGGTCTTAGCAGCCTCATCGATGTGAGCTCGGTCAGAGCATGCGCTCATGGGCCATAACGCACACAAATGGCGTCCCGTGAATACTCCCCATAAACAAAAATAGATACAACCGCACTCCCTCGCAGTCGCCGGGACCTAGCTGCAGCGTTCCCAGAGTCTCGAGCCGCGCCCCTGCACGTGTTTGTTAAATACCCTTAACGCTTAAAGAAAAAAAATGAAAAGAAAAAATAACGGAATTTACGAAGCATGCACGCGGACTTCCCATGCGCCGAGCCGCCGCAGCGGAAACAGATTTGATGATCCAGATCGCTTTTCCTTCCACGTGGTTCACCATTATGGTTTCCCACGTTGCTGCGGGCATTTCCCGTTATCTGGCGACATGGCGGAGCGCGCTGACTGACCCTTGCGCCATACGGGGTCCGAATTCCCGGCTTTCTTTGCGGGTGAGCTCGGCACTCCCCTCTGCGAAATCGCCGGCATGTCCGGCTACGCCAACATGCGATTCTTCAGCAACTCGGCTCGGGGGTTTTCGGTCGGGGAGGGTCAGCCAGGAAACGGACTTGTACGACCTGGACATCGTGTGAAAAATCTCATTTGTTAGCGACAAATTTCTGTGTGTGTTAAACACATATATGTGTTTACTGTGACACATATGGTTCCCATATGGTTCCTATATGTTCTTATGTATCTTGTATGATTCATGCGTGTTTGTTGGACACGAGAAATTTCTTACACAAATGGCTGTTTCACTCGGAAGTCCCTTCCGAGTGAAAAAGCCACTACAACTGACGCTACGACTAGACGAACGTAATCATGCAGTGCACAAATACACCGTGGCAGCGCTTGTTGCCTTTTTGGTTTCGCTATTCCCGGCCAAACATAACCACGCATAAAAAACAAAAAAAAAAAAAACGTTGGTTTGGTGCGCATTTATTGCGTTCCTGGCGGCTGGATTGTTCAAACGTGAGCTATCCGTCTGGTGGCGTCGCTTAGCCTATAGTGTCTGAAGCAAGAAATAATGGGTAGGCCAGGGAGCCGCGATCACATAAATGCCAGTACGGCGGAAGCTATGGCCCTGGCGGGTCAATCGGAACGTGACTACGTATCACCAGAGTGCGCTTTCACTGCGAAGAAGTGTCAGGCGTTTTGCTGCGTCATGCTCCAATATGTGTGCGTCGCGTTCATATACGTAGCGCATATCGAAGCCGTCGGCATGCAATGTAGGGCTTAGCGTTCACTCCTTTGCCAAGTTACAACGAAACAGGGTACAACCGTGGGCTCTCACTATTCCGGCGCGGCCTGGATGTTGCCGGCTGGCTATAACTTTTAGCCCCGAGAAGGTGGGGTGGCGCCACCTGACACAGTTGGCGTGTTCTGTGTAAGTCTGGTGAGCACATGTACACGCATGCCCTCAAGCAGTGTTTATCGCTATTTTCTATTACTAGGAAAAGCCATTAAAGGAGCTCGAACACGTTACCTTTTTTCTTTTTTAATACACGCGAAGATTTTGACTCACACATATTAAGGCACACAAGAAGGTGATATTTATTTATTTACGTACTTATTTATTTATCCATTTATATACAGAGTATCACAAAAAAACAAGAATATTTTTTTTGACCGCAAAAAAAAAAGAACTAGGCATCGCCGAACGCTCATCCTCTCGCCCGAAGGTAGCGCTAGAGGTCACAACCAGATGCCAAAGTTTCAGCCCGATCCGATATCTTATTCAAAAGTTATAAGTGATTTTCTGAAAATTTCAATGGGAAAATGGAGCCCATTTTTGCCCTTTTGGGGTTTCTAGTGCCATAGAGCCCCATGTATTCGAAAACTCCGCCGGCCGCCATTTTCCCATTGAAATTTTCAGAAAATCACTTATAACTTTTGAATAAGGTATCGGATCGGGCTGAAACTTTGGCATCTGGTAGTGACCTCTAGCGCTACCTTTGGGCGGAGAATGAGCGTTCGGCAATGCCTAGTTTATTTTTGCAATAAAAAAAACGTGTAAATTTTTTTGTGACATCCTGTATTTACCTATATATTTATTTGTTATTCATTGGGTCTATACCAATTTATTCTTTATTTATTTATGCTGACAGCCTCTTAAGGCCAAAGCGGTAGAAATATTAGACACGACTGGCACATTTTTCACAGATATAATATAAAAATTAAAATCCCCCTCTCCGCCCATTTTTTTCAGAAATATTTTTACCACAACGTTTACTGCTGATGTTCAGCATAGCATGGACGACCTAGAGATAGATATTCGCTACTATTGATACCTAGTAGAAAAATTGACTATATTGACATTACAAAAAATTGCACCGAAAAATGATCTAGAAGGAATTCTTTAAAAACAAAGGTAACGAATGTCACACAATTAATTTCCAAAGGAAGCTTATTTCAAAGATGTTCGTTATGCACAAAGAAACCACTGCCGAGATTTTTTTTTTATTATAAGAAGCAACTAGCCGCTCATCACAATTACTTCATTTTAGAAGGTTCGACATTCGACACTACTGAAAGTTTTAAGAAGGCGGGGCTTCTCTGAAGCATAAGTTTCCGTCTGTTTGCCGTGACTGTATAAAATATATAGTGATCTCTCCTAATTGTCTAGGCTAATTAACCTCTCTGTCCTTTAATCAGTTTCAACGAATCATATTTATTGACACTTTTATGTAGCTGCAAATCATCCAAATATGAACAGAACACAAAAAAAGTTGGTGAACAAAAGGTTAGACGCAAACGAGCTGGTGGTTGTTAAACATTTGTTTGACCACCGGGAATTCTTTTGTTCTGGCTTTCAGCAGAAAAGTGTACGTTTTGAGTGATCCTAGAAACGTCTTTCTTTTGGGTTTTTTTTTTTTGGGGGGGGGGGGGCACTGTCGGTGTGAACAATGTTGAAAAAAAGTGTCTTTTGTTTTTATTGCATAAAGGAGGTCACTGCTTCTCAGTTCTATTGGTAAGGTTGCTTTGTTTTACTGCCTGTGGCACGGGATTCCCCATTTCTCTCTCTCTCTCTCTCTCTCTCTCTCGTCTCTAGTGTTTCGTGTAGGATCTGATGCCTAAATAAGCCCTTTCGTTGTCGAATAAATTTCAGCTGTGTTTGAGACTTTGTGTTTGTCCGTTCCTTCCTCGTTCCAGTCACGGGGTTTTTAGTCAAATATATAAAAAAATTGATTTAACTGTGAAGCTTCTCCTGAATGTTCAGATGACGCTGCAAATAATTGATTTTGTATACGGTATTCACAGACACAGCTGCTTATTGAGACAACTTGACAAATATAAGTTCATTTATTAGAAAATCTAGACGAACTTTGAATTGAGTTCGCAGAGTAATTAGGCAAACGTAGCTACGTGACATGTTTTATCACGCTTCCAACGAGTGTCACTCACAACGACCAGCGAATAATTAACGTGTCATATATCTTTTCGTCACATCGCAAGCATATAAGAGAGTCCTTGTTGTCGTGCGGAATCAGCGAAGAGTATTCGACGAGGCCTCACGGTCACCACACTACTTAAGGTAATAATATTCTTTGACATGTTAAACACTCTGTGTACTTGCAGTTGCGAACTTGAACGTTAAAAAACAGCGTGTGTATTTTTTATATTATTTAGGACACTGCGACGAAGGCTATAGTACCTCCATTCACAAAAGAAAAGCTCACGCTTATGCATGATGAAAAAATAGGTAACTCGGACAAAAGCTCACCCGTTTTTTCACAGACCCGGACAAAAGCTCACCTCATTTTTTTTTTTTCTTTTTGCTACCCTGGGCGAAACACAGGCTAGGGTAAAGTGCGGACGCGATGGACATTGCACCATTTTTAGGAGAACTGGCATTCCATCCCATGCAAAGGTGTCGACAGATAAGCCATAACAGGCAGAGAAGCAACGATTTGGGACCAAACTTTAGGTCACTGAAACTGAGTGGAGCTGATAAAGATCAAGCTTGCTTGACTCAAGGTATGCCGGAGCACCCTTGTGCCACGCCCAAGAAACTTCGTGAACCAAAATTTTTAACCCGAAGAGTGACCGAGAAAGTGAAGTCACCCTTTGTCGACCTCGCTTTTTCATTGTGCTTATGTCACGCTAAACGCGCACATAAAGGTTAGGCACAATGTCTCTTCATTACTAATGCATGGGTTTTCTTGGGGTCCAGGTTAATATTTGAAGTGAATGGCTAGGAAAATTAAATTTATTCCGTCATTGAGCGTCGTAAATGTATTTGAAATCAAGGATTATCTCAGGGTGTTGTGAAAAGGAAACTGAAGCAAAACTGTAATATACAAACCATTGAGTTGTGAAGTTTTAAAAATATTTTCAAGGAACGGGAGTGTGGCCTTTTGGACAGATGACCAATTTAGAAAGCTGTGCGGGCTTTTGGATAGGCTCGCGTTCCTTCCACCACAGCTTGTGCCCGAAGGACTAACCTACATCAGGGAAAAGTCTACCGGTGACATCTGCGACCTGCTGGACTACTTTGATTGCACGTATGTCAACGGCCCCTTCCGTTATGCTTTTGCTCCTTCAGCGGCGGCACCCAGAGCGAATTCTTCCATTTGCCTGACTATGTGCTGACGACGACCGGAGTTTCCCCGGAACGGTGGAATATGTACGACGCCACTCTTCAAGATAAAGACCGGACATACACCTGCGAAGGATGGAATATCGGGTTCCAGAAGATTGTCGGCCACGCCCATCGCGTCTGTATGCTGATTGAATGCCCACAGGAAAATCAGCGTTCGTTGCCACGGCATTGACACAAGCCCGCAGAGGTGAACCCCCAGAGAAGCGGGTGCGAAAAACCACTCTGCGCCTGCAGAATCGTGTGAAAAATATTTTCGAGGGATTACAGGTACACCCAGATCTACCAAGACTGCTGGAGCTAGTGGGGGACTGCATTCGCTTCTAACCAATCGATAAATAAACTTGTTTCTACTCTAGGCAACAAACCATGCGCCTGACAGATTTAATTTATCGTTGCATTTTAGTGTCGCACGCATGCACCTAAGTTGTCCGCACGCGTGTTAAGACCAACATGAAATTTTCTCCTGGTGAGCTTTTGTCCAGGTCAGTGAAAAAATGGGTGAGCTTTTGTTCGGTGAGCTTTTGTCCGGTGAGCTTCTGTCCGGTGAGCTTTTGTCCGGGATTCGAAAAAATATGCGTAATTAGATAGCTTTTTGTTAAAAGCTTTTCCTAATGCCTCGTATATGTTGCTTGTGAGGGTGTAGCTCAGCAAAGGGCGCATAATACAAACTTGGGTGAGCCAATCAGAGAGTTTGGTCAAGCCACGTGGCAGCACATCTCCAGAGTGCACTCAAGTGGAGATGTGCATTGCTTCGCCTATATGATTGGCTATTGCGGACGTAGCTTTCGTCCCTCGACCGAGTTATGCAGAAACGGAGTCTAAACACACTTCCGTTATTGGCTCTTTGTACACCAAACCACGCTCTGCTAATGCCCAACCTATTAGTTAGAATTCTTTCTTATTTTCATTCATACATACTGCCAGAGCCATTTCGCAGCCAGAAAAAAAATCCTACAGCACTGAAAAAAATGAAGTGGCGAACCACATAAATATGGAAAGAAAACCACCATGATAATTTCAAACAAAGCATATCTTCAAAACAAACGAAAACAATAATTATATAACTATGTCACGCGTGTTTGTTGTGTAAGTTTCCTTCCACCTTTTACAAATTAAAGCTAGCGTTTCAAGCGAAATCTAGAAAATATGTATTTTTTAATGCGCTGTCTTTATTTTTGTTTTTAACGCTTCTATAGACTCTGCTATGTTTTAAAAATGTAACTTTCTAGAACAAGCAAAAAAAACTCTGAAACCCTTTTTAGTCTTAGATGTATTTCTTTTCATTTGTTCATGCGCTCAATTAGGACACTTGACAAGCAATTTACGGGCAGCTCTCTCGGTTTAGACACGTCTCTATTTCGTGAGACGTTTTCTCTTGATATACACGAAGCTAAAATTTTGTGGGGAAAATTTTCTAGTTTTGGAGTTCTAAATACGAATCGGTACATAAAACGTTACGCTCGACGCAAGATGAGTATTGATGTCCCGATGGAGAATGCGCAATTTCGGCACGACAACAAACATGCGAGCCTATATCATATCAAAATAAACTACCCACTCGAGTCTTTGACTGCTTTTGTTTTCGTCCTCCAATGAAGCAAGCAGAAAGGCTTTCTTTTCCCAGCAAAACTACCCATTTCCTGCAAGCCTCAAGTCTTGTGGTTCCCGTTTCCTTCCGACACGAAGAAAGCAAGTTGAAGCACCTTGATTGTGAGCGACTCGAACGATTCGAGAACTGATTTATACGTTTACGTCGCCCCACCTGTGAATAAAACGCAAAGTGAACTGTACACCCAAAACCCTTCCTTCAGGCATAAATATGTTTCTTTAAGGACACGACTCGGTTGGCACGACTCGATTGGCACGAAGCGTTTGAATCGTGAAGTAGACTTGCTGGCCCGAAGAAAGCTGAGTCACCGCCAATGTGAAGTAAGTTTTATTTCGACCAGATCTCCTAATAAGCGTATGACAATTGAGTTGCTTCATTATTTAATCATACTACTGTATTCTTACTGCAGAATGAGTGACGCGAGAGTCACGTTGCGCTATTTTAAAATCTTACTACTGCATCCGTATGGGGTTCAGTCCAAGCTAATCATTATGAGATTTAATTTGTGTTTCTCAATCGCGTGACACCAAACACAACCTTTGTTCTGACCGGAGTAGTGAAATTTGCAAATACACGACGATTTTTTTTTCTTTTTCTCAAGGTTAATTCGAGTGTGGTCAATTATCAGTTACAGTAGGAGATTTCCAGTGGGTACAGTTTGGGGCTTCTCTTGAGCTACATATCTGTGACATTTATGTATTTATCGTAGAGTTTATTACTCACGATGTATTTATTGTTTGTAAACTACGCCTTCGCACCAGATAATAGCGTATACACATGGTCGATTTCTTGTGCTGGACATTCTTGAGCTATTTTGACCCAGGCTGCTCAAAATAAAAAGTGTCCTCTTCGTATGAACATATAGCCGTTTCACGATCTCCCATGGCTTCGTGCATGAACAACCTAGGCATATACGCAGTAGAACTCTCCATTCAATACATTTTGTTGTATAAAAAAATAAAAAAGTGGTAAGATTTAAAGGCGTTACACGGATGTGGCGCGAAATAATAGAAATTACTCATCTTTAAATTGCAATGCAAGAGCCTTGATTAGCATATAAAAAAAAACTGGTAGTGGACGCATTGTTGTCAAGATGTGAATTGCTAAAAAAATACACTCAAGTTTGTCTTACATGCATTTATTTCCATCTATTTCGCTTTTAGGGAGCAACAAATTAAGAAACGAAGGGGCGTGGCTAGTCCGGTGCATCTCATTATGCCTCCGAAACCAATCAGGTTGCGACATTCGCAGACCAGAACGACAAGGGACGATTCACGAAGCGAAGAACATGAAAATAAGATGACACGCCTCTTGTTTCTTAGGTTGTCGGTGCCTGCAGTGAGTGCATGCTTGATTAGGGGGAGGGAAGCTTGGAAGGGGGGGGAGGTGGAGGGGCGGCGCTTATCTGATTTTGAGAGTCAGGATTTTCCAGAGCCTCTCTGTGTAGCATGTTAGCAACGGTGATTCTGCTTTTCATTCTTAATTTTATTTCCTGTTTTCAGGAGCTGGCTACGTGTGCTCGCGTTTGCATCCAACCAGCGGATCGGTCCCATCTTAGATGATGGCATCCATGAAACTCGCTTCAATTTTGTTCGTCGGCTTAGCTTTGGGTGAGTAGGATAAAGAGATATGCGGGTCTATTATACTCGATGCGAGTAAAAAAAAAAACTTAAAAAATGGGTGGCACACCGAGTTACAAGCTCCACGACCAATAAGAGTACAGTATCAACTGATATTAACGCGAAAAAAAAACAGATCACAAATAAAAGGGCGTGATCAAAATAGTTAACGTCCAGCGTTGTTTTTTTTATCGTCAGTGACTATAGGTTGAGTCATACTGTATCTGAATGGTGAGTGAAATATTAAAAATAAAGCACAATCGGAGGCCCTGTGTTTACTACGTCCTATACCAGCCTGCTTCTCTTCTGCGCTGTTTTTTTTTTTTTTAGCTCGCTCCCGGATGGCTTGCTGCACGACAAAAACGCTAAAAACCGATAGTAGATCGAGGTTGGCGATAAGCAAAATATTCGAGATAATTAATACTTCTCACGAAATATGTCAAGAATTACCACCTGGGGAGCAAGCCCACAAACCAGTGTGCTGACGACGAACATCCGGTTTAGGCCATAGGAAATGCACGGCCGCAGTGTTCGCTCGATGTTTAATATTGTACCACGTCTGACTTGAGCTATGAAGGAGATAGACGTAAAAAATGCTGGGAAACTACGTTCGCGCGCAAAATTTTGGATATGTACGTTTGAAATTCGAAGTTTGCAAGGCGTACCAAATGTGCTAGTCCTAACAGCCGCACCCTGTAGGCTCACCAGATTTCGTACAGTGCTATACAGCGTTGCAACACAGTCGACGCTACGAGGTAATGGGACCAATCAACCAACGTCATTGCGCGAGCCACTAAGTTTTTTTTTTATGATCTGTTTAGTGATGATGGAACAAGTACAGAAACATGGCGAACAGCACAATGGTGCGCTTTTGAGCCTATCTGATTTGTGGCATCAGCTCGTAGAGTCGGCTACGTCTAGACCTAATGATGAAACGATGTAAAGGTTGATAGATTTTTGAAGGCGGCAGCACTTTCTCAGCTGGTAACATAAGATTAATCAGAGAGCACTAAAATATTATATTTCCCCCTTTCTTTATTTTACTAACGCAATATATTCAACGCGTATTTCCTGACACAAAAATAACTCTTATACTTCAATTACCTAATTGTATAACTGATCAAATCTCTCGGGATTAGCTGGTTAATCGTGCAATTTATTACTTTTAAATACCACGATGTGAATATTTAGCCGACGAGAGTTCGGTCTACAGCAGTGGTGTCAACGATGTAGAGGACCGATTTAGTCGTACAGTACGCACTCTAAAAAAAAAAAAAGAGTGTAGCCATTACAACCCTTGTCACATACATGACAACCCAAAACTCCAGTTCGTCGTATACAGCGCAGTGACGCCGAAACGACGGCCTCAACTTCGACGAGATGCTTGTTAACGGTGGGATATAACATATTAAACGGATAAAGTACGTGTTAAAGACTGCAGAAAAAACACTGCAGGTTTTGCACTAGGGCCGAGAAAACCCCGAATACTGTTGTTGTTGTTTTTTTTTGTCAGTCAGTCACACGTATATTAGCTATTTTATTAAGTCGGCTATCAAGCCGCTCGTGAAACTTGGTTCCGTCGGTTCAACGTCAGTGCGCTGCGCGTCGGACTGAAGTTCTGGGGTGTATCATATGTGGCAAGGGTGCGTAAGAATACACCCTTCTTTTAGAGCGCAGCTCTTAGGCGCCCGTTTCCGGCTTGAGCGGCGTCGCCGTCGCCGTCGGCGTAACCGCGCGTTGAATTATGGGAACCCTAACATAACGCAACGCGCGGGTCTCTCTCGTGACGCGCGCGTTGGATTATGGGACGTTTCCTATAATAACGTCACACGTGACGTCACGAGGGTCCCGCGCATTGCATTATGGGAAACGTCCCATGATGCGACGCGCGAGACTTTCATGACCCGCGCGTTGCATCATGGGACGTTTTACATAATGACGTCACGAGGGAGGAAAGGAGGTGGAGGAGGAGGGAGGAAGAGGAGCATGGAGGAGAGGGAGAAGGAGGAGGGGAAGGAGAGAAGGAGGAGGAGGGGAGGAGAGGGTGCGGAGGAGAAGGAGGGGCATATCCTCCTCTCCGTACCCTCCCCTCCTCCTCCTCAAGAGCTGCGCTTTAATTCGGCATTACTGGGAGTTGCAAACATGCATTACGCGGTAGTGATTACATTATCGCACGTCGATATAGGGTGTTCATCTGAATCAACGGGGCGGGCGTGGGGATCAAACCCGGGAATTAACCCCGGATTGTGCAGCGCGAGCTTTCGCTTTGCGGGCTCCGAGCCGCTCTGTGCTCCAAGATCCCAGCTTACACATTCAGCCTGATGTATTTCTCAGAAATAGCCGGCAGGGGAAAGCTTGTGGTAAGGCGCCTGAAAGGCATCTCGGACCAGCGTGCTTACCGTGACCTCAAAAGTCGTCTTTCGGTTTCCGCCGAATGGAGTCACAGAAGTGTCACGCTGTCGCCCGCCGCGATCCTGGCGGTGGAACAGCGGCGGACGCCTGCTGTGGTGCAGGTCGCTCTCAGGATCGACCGTTCATTAAAGTTTCGGCGGCCGATAATTGGGACTTTGCGTCGACAGCAACACTCGTGTTCTCTCCTGCTTTTTACCGGGACTTTCCACGGAAACCCGCCAGGAGCGCGACATGCGATAGCGCAACGCGCTGCCTCCCGTGACGTCATTCATTGCCACTTCGGTATCACATTCGATGCATGGTGCGGGATTCAGTGAGAAACTGAAGGGGAGGAAGAGGTGAAAGCATACGGTGACTTCAAAGCGCAGAGATCTGATTGGAAAGAATTAGTGGATATAGACACGAAGGCTATCCTGTCTTCTTCTCTGCCCACTGCCTCCCTCAAATCTGAGCGAAAGCTAAACGCCGCGCCGGCCTTCGGCGTTTCGAACGCCAGACACTGATCGAGAAGCAGACGGCGTCCTTTTTCGCTCTCATCGGAGAGAGACAGTGCAGCGAGACAAAGGCGTCTACCCACTATTCCGACCAATCAGATCTCGGCGTTCTGACGTCACCGCACGCTTTCATCTTCTCTCCGTCAGTTTCGCAATGTGTAAGACGCGTGCCAGGCAGCGTACCTGTGGTCGTGAAGGTGCGTGCACGCCATGGGCGTCGGTACGAGCCTCTCGCATGAAGGGCTTGTCATTGTCGCTTGTGAGATCTTAGAATGCGAGCATATTTCTATATCCCAAAGCTCCCGATCAAGCAGTGTTCACCGTGCCTCTTTTTGTTTGCCTGCAACAGGATTCACAGCGACGGCCGCTCTCAACGCCGTGGACACTTTTCGAGAAATCCCGGTAGATAATCCGCCGCCACCAGACTTGCCGAACCCGGATCAAGAAAGCAACTTCGCCGACTCGGAAGAAGAATCCGGCCGGGAAGAAGAATTCGGCCGGGAAGAAGTATCCGGCGAGGAAGAATTCGGCCCGAAAGAAGAACTCGGCCCGAAAGAAGAATTCGGCCCGGAAAGAATTCGGCCCGGAAGAAGAAACCGGCCCCGTAGAAGAATCCGGCCCGGAGGCTGAAGCCGATCCGGGGCTTGAAGCCGGCCTGGTGGGCAAAACCGCCCTGGAGGAATTATTAGGCGACGGGGACGAGGACGCAGATATGAGAAAGTTTGTAGCCGACATGGAGCAACGGGCTCTTCAGTTCCCTTCGCTTGATCTACCAAGGTTTATCAAGACCATTTCGTCACTTCGCCAGGGAACGTTAAAGTCCATATCAGAGTCCATGTGCTCCGTTTTTAAGGCTTTCATAAAAATCTTCGACATGGTTAAAGTCATAAGGCGTCAGTTTAAACTCATCCAGGGCTGGATCACGTCGAGCTCTAACAAAAATGACACAAAACCTAACAACCGGCCGCCCAAAAGAGGAAGACCTAGGGCCCAGAAGAGACAAAAGAGTCGTGACAGGAGCAAGCTGCGCGACTCTCCAGCAAGTCATCACAATGCTCAGCCATTTGCCATGGACAAGCACAAACCGCCAGCTGTTAGACCAAACAAATCAAGTGGCTAAGTGACTCGGCAAACTGAGTGGCAGTAGTGGGACCAGATAGCTGGTGAGGTGGTAAACCTCGCCTCGATCTCTTTCCTTCCCTAAAATAAACAATTTCCTCCCATACCGCTTCTATTTCTTTGTTTTTGTTGGTAACGTTAAAAAAAATTATATGAAAAGTAAAGAACTCGTGTCTAATATATTTTGACACAAGGACGCACCTAACACTAACGCAGAGCTCGTACCCAAGGAATGCTCGTAGAGCATGCCTCAAATTAACGTCCACGCACTTTTGAAAAAAAAAACAAAAAAAAACGGTTTATTGTGTCTCTTATGCACAGTTATGAGCTTTCTGTGCGTCTTTGGGGGTTCTGGTTCGGTGCCCATGACACTGGTGGCGTTAGTAGGCTACGAGGAATGCTAATGTTAACAAACGGGCGAGTTGGTTTACGTTACAGTTAAAACCGGTGACGCCCGAAATAACGGGACAGAACAACACGTCTCAAACTCAAATAATGTTGAGTTAGAGGTGCGGGAGAAGCGTATATCAACGCTGTGAATAAAAGTTATTAGCTGCGTTTTCAGACGTGTTTTAATGTCGTCTCGAGTTTTTGAAAAGAAGGTGAAGAGGTTCTCCAGAAAAAAAAAAAGTGGTAGAGCTGGATTCTGGAGTATTTTTATCCCGTGAATCTGACTATCACGTTCGTTAATTTTTCTTCGAAGATGTAACTAAACGCTAGAAAACTCGAAAACCTTCTGATTGAGTCGTTATGTACCTACAAGCGATGTTTTCGGCCGCCAGGCGCCTGTCGCTCGCGAGGCCGAGCGCGTGCGAATTGCAGGCTTGCAAGCTTGCCCGTCCTTTACGGCTCGCCATGTATCTCTTCCTTCGCACTGCCACCAGTCGTGACGTCTTTTTTACCTTTTCGAAAATCGCGAAAGAGTGCGCGTGAAGTGCTTTGATAGGCGCTGAAGATGTGAGAGACCGGATACTACGAAAACTCTGGATATGCCGTACGTCACACTCGGGTGAGGAGGGGCATCAGTGGTACTTTGAAAATGATTTTCTGCAGCCTCCTTGTACCAAATTGAAAAATGATCTCTATATTCGTGAGTCCGGATACCAAATAAGGATGCTTAAAGTGTTTTTCCCCCAAATTCAGAACCGCAATTTAGTTTCTCTTTAACTACTAGGAATCCGAACACACGCAAAACGCTCAACACGCCCACCAAGGTAAACATCCTGTAATAACAAACTGGATGGGTTTTTTTTGTGCAAGTTTTTAAACGAAGTTTTTTTACAATATTAATTGCATGAGAATGACATTGGTTGTCTTGCACCATATACAGGCATTTTCCTGTTAGTGCGTGTCGGTGCGCAGTTTGAGACCTGTAGGATCTCCAACTACGGGTTTCAAAAAGCCGAATCGTGCTGCGTATTATGCCACAGTGGCATTTGTCTATCGGTATCGATGTGTCACTTGTAAATTATGATTTTCACAACTATTTCTGATAATTTATCTAAACTATTTTTGATATATTAATACTACTTGTGCTTGCGATTTGTTGGGACTTTCTAAATGATGTTTGGCGCCCCATTAAACTAGTTTGTTCGTCGGGGATGACTAAAAGCTGAGTATTAAAAAAAATGCGTGTAAAGAAAAGAACATTCTCCAACTAATACTAAGTTGCAGGCCCCGCGCTTCTTAGAATAATTCATCTATAATATATGATGCAACGTTACTTTTGCTGGGCGCGTTGAATAAAAGTAAAAATAAAGTAACAAGGAGAGCACGACGTAATGGCAGTTAATAAGAAAAAAACATTACTACTTTCGGAGGCCGTCGTAGATATTGCTTTCTCGTCGAAGGAGTCGCGGAGTTTCGAAAGCCAGAACTCCGCGTGAACATATCTGACAGTTGCACGATCCAAATTTTAGAGGGACAGCCTGCTTTGAACAAAAACGAAAATTAATAAAACAATAAAAAACAATGTTTTTAAGTTCTTTTGGTGCCTGAAGCATACGAGCGTTCGGGACAATCTTCATAAAAACAAAACCTGACCTTCACAACAAACTTTCTTTAAAAAAACAAAAAAAAACGATGTTTTTTTAAGTTTTGTTTACACATACAGCGCTGCGCTAACTTAGCACCATACACACAGCCTTGACTTTGCGCTACATCAGCTTGGCCTAACACAATCATTCGGAATCATATTTTTGTTTTTTGTTCGTACATCTAAAAGAAAAATCAATTTTTGCGTGTCTGTTTAGCCTTTTGAGGGGGATTTCTTCCACGAAACGAGTGGACCGTCATGCGTAAAATAATTTGGCTTACAATTTCTTTTTTTTTATTCGTCCAAACAGACAACACTATCGCAGTTACGAGTCACTCTAATTAAAAAGGACCACGCCAATAAAGCAAGTTATCGAGAATAAAGCATGTTGGCAGTGACGCAATTCTTTACTCCGTCTTTTTTTCTTTTTTAAGTTGGATCGCAGCCAAGGATCCAATAGGGCCAATCAAATAGCGCAGAAAGTGCATCGTCGCGGCACTTGTCGTATTTGGCAGTTTGAAACTACCGTCTAACCAATCACGCATAAAAATTTAAAAAAGCGCAGGGGTATATGGGGCCTTCAGTACGCGTGATTTGTATGGTCGGCAATGGAAAACGCACAAAGAAGACGGGCGCCGTCACGCCGCTTGACTTAAAGTGAAAGGAGTATAGTAAGTTACTGCCCCAGACTAATCGGAGGCGAGCGTCTTCCGCATGAAAGAAAAATGAACTTAAATGCGCTCTCATCTTCAACCCGTTGTTTCTCCGTGGCTTCGACATCGGAGAAACCGGATGCACCGAGCAAAGATAACTTTACCACGTCTGACAAGTAAAAATGGAAGCCGTTTACAACTCCCTGTAACGCCGAATTAGAGCGCAGCTCTTGAGGAGGAGGGAAAGGCAGGGAAGAGAGGTCACGTGACCTCCAACTCCCCGAGGTCACGTGACCTCGGGGAGGGGGGGGTCACGTGGCCTGGGGTTCACGTGACCTCGAGGAGGGGAGGGGATTTTCCCCGCTAAATTTAGCGGGGTAAATTTTCCGCTAGATTTAGCGGGAAATTTTCCCGCTAGATTTAGCGGGGAAAATTTCCCGCTAGATTTAGCGGGGAAAATTTCCCGCTAAATTTAGCGGGGAAATTTACCCATCATGCACCGCGCGGTTACGCCGACGGCGACACCGACGCCGACGGCGACGGCGACGCCGCTCAAGCCGGAAACGGGCGCCTAAGAGCTGCGCTCTAAAAAAACTCCGGATGCACAGAGTTCCATGCATGTTGTTACCTACACTTCGGCCGACGAGATTGAGGCATTAGCCGACAAGAAAGTCGCACTATAATACAGATCATCAAGGCTATAAATGTTAAGCCACACCCGTGCTCCTAAAGTCGTCACTATTGTGGGGGCCATTTTCTTTCCTGCGGAACTGGTTTCGCCATTCGTGGCGGTCGCAGCTGCTTGTGAGAGAGAACACGCGGTAACGGGGGACTTCACACAATCACCACCATACAGTACTGATGAGGTGAAAAGAGGAAAACCGTCCGTGTTTCTCGTTGGTGTTGTGACAGCACGGTTAGCGTTTAAACTCCGGTTCAAGCGCTACGATGGACCGCGCCGAACCGTACGTGCCGTCGGATTCCTTCTAATGGGCCGTGTGAGTGTCACGTGGCCTTCCGGAGGGGCACGGGAACGCGCGGACTGCAAAGTCACGTGGTATCCTCCTGGCGCCAGACTGGCTGGGATGACAGGGACGACTCGTCGCCCTCACTGTGGTTCATTGTATGGCGAGACGGAGCATGGTCGCCTCGCCTGTCACGTACATACTATACGGAGCGAAAGCCGTCTGCTCTTCCAGGCAGGCCGATGGCGTGACGTCACTTCACCGCGCTCTGATTGGAGGATGCCTGCGGGCGGGAGCTCGGGGACTGGTGGGGGTACACTAAGCGGTGTTGTCTGTCCTCCGCGGCCATTGCGGAAGGCCTTTCTGTAGCTCTCGGAAATCAACTGCTAGTACGTAAACAAAGACGCGGCATACAAAAAAAAAAAAAGAGACCGGAAATATCTTGAAGCGTATGGTAGTTCGTTTCACGGGAATGAATTTACCCTGGGAGCATACGAAGCGCCAATACACCTCCCGGTCTCCGGCAGTCGTATACGTTGACGTGAGCCCCTCCAACGTCAACACGGTAATGTGCGACGCCAGTACGCCTTTTAACTTCTTGACGAACACACCTTTTCGCTAGCAAGCGTCTCGGTGTCTCCGTGAAGCATCGAAGTATAGCTACAGTCCTGCTCGGTGAACTGATCGGGCTGCCGAGCTTTCGAAGGCCGATCTCCCGCAGCACTGGCACCCTGAGAACCGCGCCATGGCGCTAGCTGCGGTGAGTTACGTCGTCTTTGTACATTTCTTATCATTCACAAACAGTTGCACGTTAAAGGAGCATAGCAAAGTAAAACAGGGAATGTCACGGAAAGGCAGCGGATTAGGCGATCGGTGAGGCACGACCGAGCCGAGTGCGCGGTCGCCTATTTTTCGTTTTTTTGCCCCCCAACGACAAGTTTTATGCCACTTGTCCAAACAGTTGGCGCGGTAGGATATCTGAATGTGGGTCATAAACCTCGCAGTCACGACTCAGTGTTGCATGGTAGCCTGTTGTAGTAGAGATTGCGACGTGTTTCAGTGCCATACGATGTCACTTCACTCCAGTGGCATAGCCAGGGGGGGGGGGGGTGCAGTCCCTCGCACCTGAAATCACGCCCCCCCCCCCCCCCCGGCCGTCGCAAACCTTGAAAATGCAGAATTTGTTTCCGTAACTGTCCTACTTCAACTTGAAGTAAAAAAAAAAAAACTCAAGCAAACGGGAGTGTCGCTGTCATCACTGCGTCCCAACTCCTTGCTGCCCAAACTTCCGAGGACTGTCATGCTGGACAGCAGCCTGTAGCAGAACAAATGTCTACCACATCACCACCGCTTCTGCAGCGCTGCCAGGATCGTGGCTGGCGACAGCAAGACACTTCTAAGACGTCATCAAGCAGAAATGGAAGGGCGATTTTTTTTAACGCAGTAAACACATTAGTCGGAGACTTGTTCCAGGCACTGTCGTTGCAATTTAGGTAAACATTGAAAGCTGCGATATGGAGTGGGTTAGAAGGTTCGGTATGGAGTGGGTTGTAAATACAACTTTTTACCAGTGCTGTGTTCGGTCAACATTATGCCAGTCAACACTTCAGTTATTGTTGCCAATTAGATAGAAGTCATGAACTTGACCTCTACTTGCTTTCAAGCTTGAGGATTAAAGCTAAATAATTGTTTATTTACTATATACCTGTTCTTAAACCTGGTTGGGATTGTAGTGGTTCATGTTCACAGTACATTTAGTTGTCATTTCAGCGAGGAATAATATAGAGAGAGTAGTTGGAGCTCAGGCATGTTGCTTTTGATTTCATAAAGTGCCAGAATGCAAAAAAAAATTAGGTTACGGTCTGTAAATGGTTTTCATGCACTCGGAATTTGTGCCACTGCTATACTGTTCCACACAAAGCACAGGGAGAGATAATATGAAGGTGACTGCTGCGAGAGTGGCTACACCTGGCATGTCATTCGTTTTATTGAGCGCACAGGTAAGACACCTGACTATGTTGTGTGCTGATGCAAAGCTTTGCCAGTATCATATATTATGTATGAAACAGAGTACACTTTTAGAAAACAAATAAAGCCATTCACCCTTTCTACAGAATATGTTTGTTTATTAGTAAAACTTGGTTCAATGGACATATTACATTTCAGCATAAGCATCGATATGGGAGACTAAGGAAGGTAAGGCCAACTACAAATGCTTCAGGGCAGTCCAGGCAGTTCCAAATGGTTCATACAGAGTAGCTGATACGGTACCACCCCCAGGAAACGGATGAGACACATCCTTGACGAATCTACTTCAGACGCAGAACATACCGAAATAAATGTTGGTGTTTCTAGGAAAGCGGAATCAACCAAATAATTTTATGGAAAAGCACACCACGAAGAGCTTTGGTGTGAGGGTGAGCCCTATTTGCAGCGACCATAATGAAGATTCTTCTGCCGCTTTCACTAACACATCTTGCGAGTAGTCACTCAGTGGCTGGCATGCCTGGGCATTGATGAAGCAAGGAAGGATCGTCAATGAGTGGACTAGACATGTGGATCAAAATGGGACTGTGTCTTGACATTCTTCAAGATAGGTGAATGACCGCCATCTGTTGGAGTGGGTTTCTGGATGTCAACAGCCCACCTGGGACCTGAAAATGACGAATGATGTTAAGAAGTCAGAAGGTTCGTCACTTGCACACTAGATTTTGTTTGACCTAGTCTGCTGAGCGAACAAAACAAAAATACATACAGGTTAGTAATTTTTTTCTCGCGTGTCAATTCCATGGGAAGCTCATTAGCTCGGCTTGGGCTAGGCTTGGACAGCACGAAATTTCCGAATTTTTAGCTCGATATTTCTGGTTTGAAGATACACTGCGCGACACATTTTGCAGAACGACGGCACCGATACTTCTTTGACAATTCACTTGTACTGGTTAATGCGAAACGCCAAATTTGTACTGTCCGAGTTGGTTCATTGCATTACACGTTAAGAACCATTCAAATTTAATTGTTGGGGAAAAAAGAAAACGCTATCGCGTTTATGTGGCAAGTTTTCTGTCTGTGTTTTTCTAGTGCCACGATTACAACCGTGGACTGAAATTACTATACCAAATACGATATTTGACTATACTGCGTCTCACCTAGGTGCGAACGAAGCGAAAATTACAAACGCGAGGATGTGACCACTGCATGAACGCTCATGCATGGCTGCTATGATCAAAGCTCGGGACTCGCCCACGTGAATTTAACTTCGATCGCATATAAAATGAAACGCAGCATAGTTTACACAGCCACCGTGCAGTTTCGAGTCGAAATGGTGAGTTATATTCTTAAATATCACCTGCGAAGGTGGGGTTCGGGGATCGCGAACGCGCTACCTTCACAACTGATTTTCAAGTAATAGCCTATCGACTCCGCGACGCAAAATTTACAACGACCTGCTAGAAGGCAAAATGCGCGGTGTTTGTAAAGGAAGAACAAGATAAAAGGCAACTTACGGCATAATCGGACGGCGGTCTCGTAGCGACCGGCGCAACCGTTGTTTCAATCGCGACTCTGGGCAAGAGCCTTCATTTTGATGCTCTTCTTCGTCTTTATCTTGGAATCTGCGAATGGCCTCGAGCAGACGACGGAGGAATCGTAAGGGTCACAAAGCTGCTCGATCTTGTGAACTCGACTACATTAAACAAAAGACTCACGGTCGCCGCTACGGCACGGCCGCCATTACCGACGCAGATGTCCGTTTACCCACATCCTCTTTCCCGACATGTGCGAGGGCGGAGCTTAGTCGTAATCAGTCGGAATCGTCATCAACTTCCTCTCGCGACTTTGCACCCCTTTCCCATGCGCAGAACACGGAAATGAGCCCACTTGCGAGGCGTATACTCCGTTCACCCCAAAGCTGAGACTACGGTGGGAGCCACGTGCCCACCGGACCAATCAGCCGCCTCCTTCTTATCACGTGACCCGGCTCACTGTGCGGGGGTATGGGCAGGAGCGTGACGACGTGGCGAAAGAGAGGCGTATAACTCGTCAAACGCGGACGTGGCTTCCACTGCAGTCTCAGCTTAGAAATAAATGGAGTACAGCTACATTCCACCGACTGCCTCGGTACAACGGTTAGAAACCGAGAGTTGTGCGGTTCAAAATATCCGATCCCTGCTCTCGCGTGAGCAACCTTCTTAAATCATGCGCTGAGCTCGTCCTCCATTGTGATCGCCCATTGAGACCATCTAATAGCCTCGTGGCACGGCCTTGGTGCAACAAAGGCGTCGTATTTTTTTGGCGGAGCGGTCCCGTATCGTCTCCACGGAGACGAGAGAGTAAACTTGAGCGTATTTCGAACTCTGGGCACTTTTGAGCCACACGCCAACAGCCTGATCTACGCATCGCGCCGGTCTAGTCAACGCCACTCGATGTTGGGCTGTGGATTCAGAGGTGAGATTTACGCTAAAACGAGTCTGTGCGTTCTCTTTGCTGCAAAACTCGGTGACAGCCAGTCGTGGCGAACAATAGAAGAATGACAGTGAATGACCAAGCTCAGAATACAATTAGATCTGAAAATGGTCATGTGCGCAGGAACCTTGAGCATCACGTTTCACGGTGCTTCGGATTGGACAAGTTGGTTATTCATTCCTTGATGGAATCTGCACTGCGGAGGATTGCAAGTAACGACGCAGAGACGAGAATTATCGTCTCTGTTTCGTTAATTGGAACCCTTCCACAGCGCAGTTTAATCAAAATATGGCGTTCTGTTCGCTGGTTGTCCCCGCACACATCGCATTTTAAAGATCTACTCCTATTCTGAGCTTAATACTTCGTTGGGAACTTGCACACCCAGCCGGCAATGAAGTTTGGTTAGACAAGTGGTGCAATCTTGTGGGGAATTTTCGCAACTCTTGCAACGGCCCGCGGCCGCGATCATTAAACTCGATCTCGAGCTCGAATCTCCGAGCGCCGTTCCGAACTGTGACGCGCTTGTGTTTAATCGCTCGGTGACATGGCCTTCCGAAATCTCTCCTTTTTGGCCACCAGCCGCACTGACTAGCAGCCGACCGAGGCGCCTCCTGTTCACCGCCCTGTAGTTATTGTTCGCCGTGATGAACGGTCTTTCTTCGTGTCTTGCAGAGAAATATAATTTTAAAACTTTAAATTTAGATACGAAATGACCTAATAAGGGACCAAACTACATTTTTTTAGATATATCATCGGAGTTATGGAGTCAAGGACAAAAAAGGAAGGAACACAAAACACAGACAGGAGTGCGAATCCTATAAAATACCACGGTTGAGGACAACCTACGGGGTGTGACATGAGTCCTATAAAATGGAATTCATATAAATCATATAAAATAGAATTCTTAGGATAGGATTCAGGTCATATAAAATAGAATTCACATGACATGACATGAGTCCTATAGTAAAGAATTTAAGAAATTCATTCAAGATATGAATTCTATAAAATACCACTGTTCAATACCTACGGGAATCAGAAATGAGCATATTTAATACCCCATTTATTAAACAATCATACAGATATGATGCAGATAATACGAAATAGTGTTTCTAATTATAGATAAAAACCTCGTAAAAGAATTACTTCTGCCGTGTCCGACATAATAAATATAGTTTGCCGATTCGTTTCGACGTAACATTGTGTTTAGCATTATTAATGTATTTTTAGTGCTTTTCTTCGTTGCCGGCACTACATAAATATGACGTGTAGCTCTTTTGACGAACAACTACTGCTTTCTCCGCGCTTGAAAGGGGCTGCAAAGTTGCGAGTCCACATCACAAACATTTGATTCATTTTCCCGCCAACGTTAGCGGGGAAGCTGAATTGGTCTGTAGATTGTCAGGTCACGTGACCTTGCTTATAAGGAGTATTCACTGGGCGCCATATTTGTGGGTGATGTCTCAGAGCGCATGCTCTGAACGAGCCCACATTAATAGGCTGCTAAGACCGGCAATCTTGAGGGTGCGGATTGCACGCTGCAAAAGAACTGTGGCAGCTCGCCATCAGCACGCGCTCAGCAGTCGTGCACACAGCTATGGCCGCCAGTGAATACTCCCTATACCCGAGGCACGGGCATTCACTTCTTGCGCACCCGCCATCGTCATGCGGCACGAGCTCGTGGACCTCTGTCGCTTCTATGTGAAAGGCACGGCCTTTCATATATCATCCCCTCTCATTTCTCGTGCCACCAACCCGTAGTTCTAGGTAAATTTATGCAGCATACTACACCTATCCACCGACCAATTTGTTTTTCTTCGTGAAGTTTATAATAATAAGAATATTATTGTGCAGTTCTTTTGTCAATGGTGTTTTTTTATCACATATATGTTGTTTTTTACTGCTAACTTACGCAATATGTTAGCTTGAATGGGCCTCGTAAGGTGGAGTTTTATGTATTTTACATTGTTTTCTGGACACTTTGTGTCCAAATCAAGAGCAACGAAAAACAATTCTCAAACTACCACGTGAATAAAAACAACTTTAACGCGCCGCTTCGAGTCAGTTGGCCTTCGATCGCCGCTGTAGGATGCGCGATATATTTGTGGCTTTATTTGAAGGCACGAGTTCAACTAATTAAACATATAATTTCATTTCTGAATTCATCTTTTTTGTCCGTTGCAATATGCAGCGACACTTGTATTTAGGTTATTGAGAACAACGCCCAAGGACATGGCAAAAAAGTGAAAGGCGAAAACTTGAAATATCTGAATGGCCTTTATACATAATATAAGCCCCAAATGTTCGTCTCCTAAATTACATTTGTCATAAGGTGTAATATATTTTACAGCTTCGTTTTGCAGAGCAACCGAAAGGCGGCGGTTACGCAATTTCCTCAAACGGCTGACCATTTTCCTGCTGCTACTGGTTGGCCTCCCTGGAGCCTACGTCTACAAGAAACTGACTGGACGGAAAGGTGAGTTTAACCGACGAGCTGAGATCCTGAATGTACCATTGGCGGTCACCTCCCTGATTCTTCGACTTCCCTCTGTTCCAGGCTCGCATAACGATTATACTTGTTTCAATAAAAATCATCGAGACGTGACGCTCGCCATCAAGTCTTTCAATAAAATTCTTGCTGCAAGACTGATGGCCGCCAGCGACCAGCCGAAGCTTCAATTCGCAGATGATGATACGTGGATTGAGGTGTTCCCGGATGTTTTCGTGTACTCGGCGTTTCTGGAAGAAAGTCAGGCTGGAACGTGGCAAGTACGGTTGATCAGTGTTGTTCGCAAAGACCTCGCCATGCTACGCCGCACTCCTATTGACGTACAGTGCTGGGTTGGTGCCGGGACAGCGGTATTCCTTGCTGAGGCGGGGTTCAGACTGGTCCCCGAAGATCACGACCTACCGCATTCAGCCGCCTTTTTCACGTGTCCCGTAAAACTTCCGTCGGAAGTTATAGACCGCCCAACAGTGCGAGTTGCTCTCGGTTCACATTGGAACATGACTCGACCAAAATGGGTTATGGTTCACAAGGCTGCAAACAGTTCCCTCAAGTTCTGCTCTGTGTGCGTGAGACCAATCAACGTCAAATTTGACCAACTCTCCTTGATTACCGAGTTTATTGGTTACTACACTTCCATGGGTGTCAGTCGCTTCGACTTTTACATTTATGACGTTTCCAAAGAAGCCGCACTTCTCTTGTCTCATATGAAGGGTCATTCAGGTGCCCTCATCCAGCTGCACAAGTGGAACCTCAGCCTCAACAAGTCTCACATTTTAGAGTGCGGGCAGTTGGCCGGTGTTCAGGACTGCATCTACCGCTCAAGGTTTGTTTCAGAGTACCTCATAAGCGTAGACTTCGACGAATTTCTTGTCCCCAGAAAAAAACGTTCTATTCCCGAAGCACTTCTCAGCGTAGAAACAGCAGTCGGCAAAAACGTTCTAGGCAGCATGGTCATTCAGAACCAATTCTTCTGCAGGGAGTATCCATACAACTCGGCCCTTCTCCGTCAAGTGCCCCTTTACTCTCGCTAATAGAGAACGTCCGTGAAGCAATACCTTGGGAGCACAATGTTCGATCCAAGTACATCACTAGGCCTAACGCCACTGTGGTCGGTGGAGTTCACTTTGTGTGGGAGCATCGTCCAGGGGTAAGGAAACTGCACGTTCCTGCGGACGAGATTGTGCTACATCATTACCGAACTTGCTGTGGACTTACGAAGAACGCCTGGCTAGGTTTCTTTCCATACGACTTTTTGCAAGAGGAAGAGGTCGAAGATGACAAGTCAATGTACGCGTTCTCGAGGAACCTCATGAAGTCGGATGCTGTCTTGTTTGTAAAGAGGCTTCTGCAGGAGGCAAAACAGACGAGCCATTGTACACAACATAATCTGCAGAGAAACTCACTTTTGGCGTTCTTACTGCCTTTCTATGTGACGTCATTGAACTTTTAGTCAAATGGCAGTGCCAAGGTACCTATAACCACTCATGTCATTGTACATAGCAGACCGTTCTAGCTATCACGTGTCTTTGGCCTTGGCATGTCCCTCTTGTTTATTTCATCGCCTGGTTTCATGCCATAAATTGTAGTTTAGAAACGTTTTTGTATGCAGTATACACAAATTCTCTGGTGAGCCAACGGTGCACACAAGATATAATAAAATATTGAAGTCAATGTTTTTTGTAGCCATGCTTCTAAATGAATATATTCTATTAAGCGATCAATTAACGAAATCAAAGCGATGAAAGGGCAATTTGATGTGTGTCTTTTAGCGAACATTCGAAGCAGTTCTTAAACTGTCAGACCTAGTTACTAAATAGCACTCAGTACGCATTTGTTAAATGTCGAACAAAATTAGTAGAAAACGAATACTGTATAACACGAACCGCTTGGACTTTTCGAGAAAGGCCACAGCGCAGTAGACCCGCTTTTAGTTTCAGACTCGAAGATCCTGATTTTAAGCTCATTTTATAGGTTTGTACTTTTCATGAATCTTTCTTTGATCCACTTACAGATGGCAAATTTATTTGTTGTCATGTTTTTGCGCGTGGATGTCCCAAAATCACGGTGAAATAGTACTCAAGACGCTCGCATATAAGTATGTCTTCGGTGTAGTTAAACATACAAAGGCCAACATTTGTCACCTGAAGGAAACAGCGTAGCTATAGGTCTAGACGTCTGCCCTCGCCCCCCCCCCCCCTTTTTTCGTGCTTATCTGTTTTACTTACGTTTATATAAGCTTAATCTATTTTTAGAGCGCAGCTCTAAGGTGCCCGTTTCCGGTTGAGCGGCGTCGCCGTCGCCGTCGGCTTAACCGCGCGTTGCATTATGGGACGTTTCCCATAATAAGGTCACGCGTGACGTCACGTGCGACGTCACGAGGGTTACGAGTGACATCATGAGAGTCACGACAGACGTCACGAGGGTGATGTCACGTGTGACGTCACCCTCGTGACGTCAAATGGGCATACCCTCCCCTCCGTATACCTCTCCTCCTCAAGAGCTGCGCTCAAGTTCGGCATCACGCAGAATTGTAAACGTCTCATTTTCTACTCCAGTTTTGACCATTGTGGTAAGACTTGCGGGACAATGCTTACCTTTTGAGGGATCCAGACACTTTCTTGAAATATGAATTTTAGTCGAATATCGAGAATCAAGCATGGAAACAAACAAAAAGCCTGCTTTCCGGAGCAGCGACTTTTTTTTTAAATTTACACTCAGCTAATTATTTTTTTTTAAATAAAAGATATAGCGAGAGAGGCACGGAAGACGTCTGCTTCCCCATCGACCCTCACGCAGTGTACTCGAGTAAAGAGGCGAGGCGAAGAATCCTTCAGCTAGAGTGCCTAAATGTTGCTGCCAAACCGCCATCTTGCCTCCCACCCATATGTAGCCGTTTATGAACTGTTTAAAACAGTTATTGAGCATTACAACTTATCAAATGACGCAATTGACTTTAAGAGCATGTAACGTGACATATTCCCTGAACCCTGCGTTTGTTTTCGGCGCAGCATCGAATGATATAATGCAAAAACATTGTACAGAAAACCTCTTTTGCGACGATTCGTTTCACTACGGCGTTGTGGAAGCCTCTACTCTGAACAATTTGTCCCGACCTGGACGAATACTTAATAATCCGGCCTTTTCACGGGCACAAGACGAGCCACCGGTCTCACGTACACGAGGTCAACACATAGCGGGGAGGCGAAATGGTGGCCGCAACCGAAAAGGCGGCACTTGCCCTCCTATAAGGATGTCGCCACTCTACGAAGGCCCTCACAGGGTACGGGCATTGCGCGTACGCAAAAACCAGATTCGTGTGAGGCGACACATGTGCAGTTCCGATAGCAGCACCACCGCAGTGGCGTGATCGACGTCAAAGAGCTGAGTTGGTCTATGCGAGGAGCGATCAAAAAGTTCAGGGACTATATAGTTCGTCTCACTTTAAGTCCAAACACGGCCGAAGCTACAAGCTGACGGGACCCATCAGTCAGCGTCAAAAGTGCACCATCATGATGTTCGTCATGTTCATGTACCTGATCTATCATCGCTGTACCAATCATAAACAGAAAAGGCCTAGTGAGTTGCGCTATTGACGCATGCCGATTTGGTTTTATTAGCTCGCAGCATCGGCTGCGTCTGGACTTGAACTGAAACGACGTATACCGTATTTACTCGAGTAATAGCCGCACTGTTTATGAAGAAAACCTGAGGGTTCGCTTTTCCGCGGAGCACGCAGATTGCCAATCACCGCGTTCCACAGCATGATCCAGCTGTTTACAAGACAGAGATAATGTTTTTGTGCGAAGATACCATCTGTGAAGATTGCATTTGTATGGAGAATCGCGTTCTCGATCTGGTTATTCGCTATGTTATTTACGCGCAACGCAATGATTGGCTGCATATGTGTTCTGTGGGAAAGTAGACGGAAGGGCATTGTTCATAAATAGTGCGGGTATTACTCGAGTAAATACGGTAATTTCATGGCGTAAAAAGAGAAAGCAGCACAGTGATGTGCGCGCAGCTGTGCGCCTAAAATACCGTGTGTTTCCAGCCGTTCGATTGAGGTCACGCGGTATATGTGCCACGGTTGCAATACAAGCTGCGAGGACATGACGAACGCATTGATCATGTGTAACCGTCTTTATCCAGATGGGTGGATGGATGTTAATGGCTATACCCTTTGTAACAGGTGGTAGCGTGCGCCACCTAGCCTATATCTAAGTCTCTCCTCCCGCTTTCCTCATTCCCACGCGATGACGCAACGCTTGCACACTTACGACAAATTTGCGCAAGACGCGTTCGTCATTAAATTCCATACGCTCTCCGTGAATTAAGTTGCTATATCTCTTATATCTAGGCTCTCTACACGCTGCCGTCAAAGGCTGGGATCCTTGATGTGTCATTACATCAAAGGGTGTCGCTCCGGAACAATGGGAGCTGGGCTACACGAGCTTTCGTGACCACGTGCACGAGCACGTCGGGGATTTCAGCATGGACCGCAAACCAGAGCGTAGGGCGGGCATCGATTCTGCCTCAAACCCGGCCAATTTAGAATAGAGAGACCTTTGGTATGATCTGACAGGCATATGGCAAAGAAACAGCTAGTTGTGCGAGGTGTTTTGAGTGGCACTCGCGCATCAAAAATGAGAGAATATCACCTGGAAGATGAAAACAAGCCGAGGAAAGTCGTCCTAGCTCTCTTCGTCTTCCATTGATGCTCTGCCATTTTTGATGCGATCTCCCGGTAATATTTTTGGTATAGACTCCGATCTTAAACTGGGGCTGCACTAAATTGTGCTATATTCGTTTTTTTGTTTTAAACTAGGGTTAAACGTGTAGAGGTAGTTGAACAAGAGGCGTGAGACAGCTGCGTATTCGGCAATCTCTTGTGTTTGTTGTTGCTGTTGTCTTCTATTTACAACGGCTCTTTATACAAATATTTACATTTCGTGAGAAGAACATCGCGGAACATAAAATTAAAATGGCTCT